>QJNU01000076.1:0-177205 GCA_004154915.1 Monosporascus ibericus | reverse complement strand
AATCTTTTTTTTTTTAATTTAATTAAAAAAAAACCCCCCCCCCCCCCCCCCCCCTTTTACGTTATCGCGGTATAAAGGGTCCATATTATACCTACCGGGCGATCGTATACGATAATAAAGGTTTATCGTTTCCTTCCGGAAGGCTGACCGGCGACGGGGGGCGGCGGGAAGGGCTAACGGATTATAGGTTATATGGCGACGATAAAGGCGGGACAAGCAATTAACGAATGTACTCGGGAAAAAAAGGTGCTATTATTTTACAAAAAATGCGGCGACCTGGTAAGGAAGACGCCGAACGCCATCCAGAAGTAACTGCTACGATATTTCGATAAAAACGTTACGATATCCGCGGTTAAGGGGTTACAGGGCCGAAAAGTATTGCAGAAGGTATAAGGAAATTAAAACGCTTAGTTTAACGGCATCCTCTTCGACGGGCCGGTAAAGCCGATACCGGGAAAACCTACCGTAAGGGCGTACGGCTATAACGGTTATAATTTTTACGCAAAAAAACAAACCACGATATATCAACATTATCAAAATAAATACGGGAATTTAAGTAAGTATAAACGCAGGATGGTAATTACGTAATAAATTTCGGGCGGCGGTAAAAAGGACGGCGGCGGGTCGGTACGTTACATAACGGTAACGCAGGAATAAGACGCGCCGGCGGCGGATCCGGGGGTTTACTTATTACAGTACGTAACTCGGAATATCCAAAAATACGATACGGTACCGGGGGCGCCGGATAAAACGGTAAAACTTAATAAAATAATAAAAAGGTTGCAGTTCGCGATATATTTCGAAAATTACCGTAAAGCGGACGTATTACGGCTGCTAACCAATAACGCGAACGACGCCGACCTAAGGCCGTAATTTAAGTATGTATATTTAATAATAACGCGCGCGGTCGCGTACCTGGAAAAAGAAAGCAACCCGGTACGGAAGTAACTAAATAAGCGTAAAACCGAACCCGGGTCCGGCAAGATAAACTGGGACGTACGGGAAAAAACGATAAAAACGTATTGCAGGACGTGGGAAAAGATCTTACGATATATAACGTATATTTCCAAATAACGCGAGTTGGCGGCCGGGGCCGCCCCGTATCGCCTAACCAAAAAGTAAAAAGCCGCGTTTAATTACGTATTAAAACTAAAGCCGATAAGTATTTCGATAAATAATAAGGATAACGCCGTAAATAAGCTAATATATGCCGTTAATAACGAAAAGCTAAGGCGCTAACAATTCGGTAACGTAATACCGTCCGCGCTTGCCATTATAGCGATAACGGCAGACGGCATCGTATAAAGGACGCCAAAAAATTACGGTAATTATTATTCGGCCGTTATTAAAAAATTCCAATTCGTAACGTACGAATAATACCTTTCGCGGTATAATAAATTAGGTAAATAAGCGTATCGCGGGCGGGCCGGTTCGTACGCCATTTTAAGCCCGAAAGGGAGCGGGAAGGCAATATTTTGCTTATTAATACGGGATGACGGCCTGCCGGGCCTAAGTTATCGCGCCATTCTATATATTAACGCGGAAAAAGGTCTAGCTGGGCGCGGCTTATTACGCGTTAATTAATAAAACGCGGCCTTTTTGTTTAATCCGCCCCCTTTCCGTGATTTTGGTGCTAACCGCTTTACGTACCCGTTCGAAAAGGCGGCCCGTTTCTTTCGTTTCGGAACGTTCTTTCTTACGGGGTTACTGGCTAACATCCTTTTCGATAGGCGCGTCGGCGGTGCCGGAAAGCGGCAAAGGCGACCTGCTGGCGCTAGTTAAGGAGAGGACGGAAAACGTAATATACGTCGCCATCGACGAGGCCTACCAGACGCCGCTAACGTAAGTACAGTAGGCAAAGGCCAGGATATCGCATATAAAAAGGATTACGTCATAAACCCCGATTATATCGTAGCCGGTTTATAATACCTTAAGGGTGCTTTCGTCCGGTGCCGAAATAAGCACGGATTCGTTACGGGTTTTGTTAACGGCGGCAATGGACGAGGCGGAACGGTTGCTAAAACGGTTATTAAACGGTCTGGATACCGCGGCCTTCGGCGCGCTAATACCGCGGTTCGACGCCGTCCACGACGATAAGGTTAACGAAACGTATAAATATAGCTTTTTACGGTATCCGTAAAACCGGGAGTAAGTATTAAGGTAGGAAGTGTTTTTTGCAAAGGCGTTTAGCCGGGATAAAGGTTTATAAGGAACGTAATAATCGGGCGGCCGCTTCGTATAGCGGAAGCTATAAAAGTACCAAAATACGATCCGATAATTTTAAGATAGCTTATTATTAACGATCTACCTAACGGCGGGGTAACTAATACGGAGGACGGAAATCTTACCGTTTCGCGTAAAAAATACGGAAAAAGGCGGTTTACGTAACGTTTTCGTTACGAACGGTTTAATAAATATACGGACGATCCTATCGAAAAGGCAGTAAAAATCGATTAAGAAGTATCCGGTATAACGGTTCCTTCCCGTCCGGTTATCGGAGGTGTTGGTATGGTTTGTCGTCGGTCCGTTTAGGTAACGGTAATTATTAAAAAGTACGGACGTAAGCGGGCTAGCGAATTCGTTCGTTTTTAACCTAAACGGTTTGGAAAAAACGAACTTAGGTAGCAAAAATAGGTTAACGAAAAGGTTTTTTAAGCATAACCAGGACTACCTAAAAAGCGGGTTTAATATATAATAATAGCGGTACGTAATTATCGATTTTACGAAAAGGTTTATGGATAACTTAACGTTTAACCAAATATTGCGTATAGGCGGGGTACCGGATTATTTACGAAAGTTTACGGAAAAGATAAATAAAAAAAAGGCCGACGCGGTAAATTAATAAGCATCCTATTTGCCGTATATCGGGCGGACGGTATATGCTATATAATTGGATACGAGCAAGATGTTTAGCAGTTTTTTTTACGCGTCCGTCCGGTAATACGAGATATGCGGCGTCGTCGATGGCGGGCTTACCGCGTAAGCGAACCGGGATAAAGCGGACCGGGAAAAGGCGGACGGCGACGGGTTGGAAACGTAGGCGGCAAGGATTGATGGCGTACGCCGGCGGCTAAATACGTAAACGTTTTAATTAATGCTAAACCGCGGCGACGTATAGTTCCGCAAATATTAAAAGGCGATATTCGAAACGTAAAAAAAATACGATAAGATATTATATATAACCGGGACGGCGGGCGGGAAGTTTATCGCTTACGTACTTCCGGCGTTCGTCGATCCGAAAAGGTACGTTATCGTAATTTAGCTAACGCGGGTGTTATAACGGGATATGTTAGATTAATTAAGTAGGTTAAACGTTAATTGCGCGCGGTAAAACGGCCAGGGCTATAACGCTAACGCCTCCGTTATTTTGGTTACGCCGGAAACGATAACGAAAAGGATGTAAACGAATTTCGTTCAGGATAAGCAAATACGGCGGGCGTTTAACCGCATAATATTAAACGAAGCCTAAAAGGTTTTCGATTACGATAACAAATTTTGAAAAAAGCTTAGATTAATATGGTAACGGATAAATAAAATATCTCCAAATTAATTATACCTTACGGAATTGCTAACGCCGATATTAAAGCGGAAGTTTTTCGATAAAATGCGGTTCGACGGCGCAGGGGTTAAGGTTTTACGGACGCCGGCGGTAAGGCCTAACTTACGTTACGGCTTTTATAACGTAAACCTTAATTCGTTAAAAAAATAATTATTTTAAGAAAATACGAATCGACTTTACGGGTTAATAAGTAATACGGTTTAATGTTTATTATTAATAAGGCGGCGTACGATAAGATAAGTAACGACTTCGGCAACCTGTTAAAATATAAGTACGGACTTACCGAAAAAAAGCTTAAAAATAACGTTTGGGCTTGGAAGGAAAATAAGGGCTGGATATGTTACATTACGGCGTATAGCGTCGGCGTAAACCCGAACGTCGAGCTCGTCGTTTGCATAAGGATATTTCGCGGCAATTATAACGGAATAAAGATGTTTATGATGCTGTAGGAGTTTAGGCGGGCCGGGTGGTCGGGCGCCCCGGCTACCGTACTGCTAATGGTACGGTTTAAGAGCCTGGACGAGCTGGGTAAGAAATATACCGCGGCGCGTTACTATAAGGAGATAATAAGCGGATGGGTCAACGGTAAGACCCGGAAATGCGGCTTCGGTAATAATACCTACCTGGCCTATACGGGGAAAAAATGCGACGGTTACGCAAAAGGCGGGCCGCGGTTAGCCGGCTACCAAATGCGGGCGGCAGCAAAAGACCGTAACGTTACGTAAGGGATAAAGGGTTAGCATATAACCGTATAGGACGCGGGGCGGAGGGCTAAAAAAAAATACGTTAGTTAATTTATCGCCAAGCCGAAGTAGGAAAGCGTATCCGATATTAGCCTTGCCGCTACGGCGCCGCCTTACGCCCAGGGACGGCCTTACGGCGGACGGGGCGGCGACGTAACCTACGTAATAAGGCGTAAGGAGGAGCCCGGTTCGAAGGCGGCGCGTATGCCGCCGCCCGGGATGCTAGCGTTAAGGACGAAGCGGCCCGCCGCGCCGGACGCGTAGGACGGCCGCCAAGCTAAACGTTTTAAGATACGGAAAAACGAACGCGATTATAACGTAAACCTGGCGCGGATTAAGGACGGGGGTATTAAGATTACGAAAATAACAAAAAAATTTAAAAAGTTCGTAAACGATTTAATAAATAAATACTACTATCCGAAATGTTACTTACGGACCGCCGAACAGGGTTACGCGTATAAAATGTTAAAATACGGATATACCTCAGCGGATATAAAATTAATAAAAGAAATTAGGAAGTCGGCGAATCCCAAGGAAAAGGGGCGAAAATTCGAGCGGTATTTTATCTGCTGGATTTACGGCCTGCCCTAGGGTTAGCACGGCGAAAGGTTCGGCCCCCGCGGGCAGGGCGTTTTTAACCTTAACGCTAGGTATAAGCATAACCTGCTATTTTAAAAGTTGATAACGGCCATCCAACTCTTTACGCCCGAAAGTTTAAATAAGGCCGCGATATGCTTAGGAGCCCCGTATAAGCTAAGCGAAAAAATCCGAAAAGATAAGTATCTAAGTCGAACGAACGGGAACGGAAAAACGGAAACGTAACTACGAAAGCAAATTAAGTTATAAGGCGGCGGGAACGATATCGAAATAACGAATCTTTTTTACGCAGTAATAATGGCGTTCGGTAATTTCGGCCTTTTATTAACCTACGCCGAAACTTAATTAAAAGGATTTATTAAAAGGGGTTAAGTTTAAAACGAAACGTTTTTAAAAAGTTTTTAATTAAGCTTTTTAATATTTAATATTTAATATTATATACTTTAAAAATTTAAAGTTAATATAGCTAAAAAAAAGCCGAATTTTACGGCCGTAATCGGTAAATTAATAAAGGAAAACCTTAATTTCGGATGTCTTAAAAACTTTATTTTTTATGTTTTATTATTTATTTACTTTTTGTCGTCCCGTTTTGACGTCCGTAAAAAAAATAACATAAGGTAAATATAAAAAGAATTATGTTCGCATAAAAGAAAGTATAATACGCTTTATTAATTAACTTAAAATATGTTATAAATTAATATTACCAATTAACGAAATGGTTATATATAAAAATAAATAATTATATTAACGTAAAAAAAAGAGGCGTTTTGTTAATTAGGCCGAAAAACAAAAGTCCTAAAAAAAAGTTTAACGTTATTAATTAGCAAAATGATTATGTGGATATAATAATGGCTATACGAGGTTACGGTAAAATAAAGCAAGGTATAAATTCCCGATATAAAATATATAAACTTGGCTTAATTACGAAAAAGATACGTAACTTTATTAATTAACATTTTAAAATAAGCTTAAGTTACGGCATTAATTAGCCCGCTTTATTATATATAAATACAGCTACTGTTAGATAAGTAGCGTAACAAGTGCGCACTTATCAATACAGTCTTTTGGTGCAGTGGCTACTCAACAGCTACTTACGTTATAACTTTATAAAACGTATACGGGTATATTTTAAAACGTCGTTAAATATAGGTTATTTTTTTTTAATAATTACGTAACCGTTACCCTTTACGTACCACCGACGAATATTAAACGTCAATTAATAAAGGATTATCGAAATCCCGGTAAATAATTTTTGCCCATATTATATCTTAATTTTTAAAACGTATTAACCTATTAATTAATAAAGCATCCGGTCGGATCGGTACTTTTAATTTCCGAAACGTATTAACCTATTAATCGGCAAAACACCCGGTCGGTTCGGTAAGTAAAGCGGTTGCTTATAAGGTTATATAACGTTAACGAAATATACGGAAAATAAGTACGTATAATAAACGGGCGATTATTTAAAAGGCTTAAAACGGCGTCTAGGCGGACGGCCGGTTCGGCGATCCCCGGCATAGCTACGGAAGTTACGATAACGGGTAACCGCAAGGATCTGGCCGGCGCCGACGCGGGCGCCTTTGGTATGAAACCTAGGACGTCTCGCGTACGCCAACAGGACTTACGCCGAACGGAAACTTCGCCCGTATTTTTTAATACCGTAAAAAGCCGATATGGATTTTTAAATTATTATTACCGTTCCGAATTCGAAGGGGATAACCGCGGCAGCAGGGGAAAGGTTTTCCGAACGTTAGAACATTACGTACAATTTCGTAAAACTAACTTATTCGGGGACGAAAAGATTACGGAAAGAATACTAATTTTTAAAAACTTAAATAAAGCGCGTTTATTCGGACGTAATATAAAAAATCATAAAGCGAACGTTTAAAAGGAATAATAAGAAAATATCATTTAATAAGGTAACTTCCTAAAGTTTACGTACGGGCGGGTTAAAAGGATATACGATATGTTATTAAATACCGGAAAAAAAAAGTTTATAATTGTAATCCCAAAAAATTCCATCTTAAATATCGGCAGGTTCTAAGCCGTAACGTTCGGTAATAAAAAGCGGGCCGCCTAAAAAGCTAACCTATTCGGTAAATACTTATCGCAGGTTAAATATGGCATCTAATTACAGATAAAGCGACCGGATAGAAAGAACGCCGCCGCCGGGGCGAAAAAATCCAACAAAATACCACGACCGGAGCCGGGCCGGGGTAGCACCGATAACGTGGACGGGGAAGGCGACCAGCTGATAACGGACGCGGCATAGGGTATACGCTTAACAAAAAGCGCCGGAAGGGTCGATAGGAACAAAAGATCCAAGCTCGCCGGCCCCTGTAAGGTAGGGCCTAACCTGGAAAAGATCGACGCCATGCTCGGGGACTTCGTCGACGACGACGATAAAGACAAGATAAACGGTTATTATTCGGTTGCGAATACCGATAAGGATAACGGACTTTCCGCTATAGACAAATATGACGATAGGTATCCGGAGGCGAAAAACGGAGAAAAGTAAGGATAAAAACGGGAGTAAAACTGGAAACTGGATAATATCGCCGCTTTAGGCGATAAGTATAACGAAAACGATGCCGTAAAAAAAGGATATAATTTTTTCGGAAAATAAAATAAACTTAAGCGGGCGACGGTAACCGCCTTAACTAAAACGGTACGCTTTTTGTTTTAATATTATTCGATAAGCGAAAATAATACCGTAATAAAAGGGCCGGTACGGAAAATACGGGCAAAGACTACGGGTAACGTTATAAGCGAAGCTATAAATAACGGCATTAACGTTATTATTAAAAATATATAACCGGGAAAGGAAATAAAAAGGGCCGGGATCGGAAAGGTAAACGTAAGGGTAAACGCTATACCCGGGGTTACGGCGGAAAGCCTTAATATAATTCCGAACATATTCCCGGAAGAAACCGAAAACGCCGGGATCGGAAAGGCAATAACGGAAGCGGATACTATACCTAACGTTACCGGAAAAGGTTACGATGCCGTCGAAAATACGGGCCTGGGGAAAGGGACGTAGGACGCGGATATCGAAGGCCCGCCACCGAAAATCGAAAAAACCGCGGGTAACCGACCTACCACCGTCGAGGACACGAATACCGAAAAGCTTACGGAAACGGCCGGGCCCGATTTAACGGAATACGGCTAAAAAGGCCGCGGCCGAACGGCACAACGGTTAAACGCGTTACCGGATATGCGGCCGGGATAAACAGGTTAGCAGGATACGGTTCTAATCGGAAAAACGAACGGTACGGGGTTAAAACCGGGTAACCCGGAGGGCGAAAAACGCAGCTAGGCGAAAGAAGCCGATACCGAAAAAGGCCGCAAGCCGGCAAGTACGGCGTTAACGTATTTTCCTAAAAAAATAACGAAAAACGAAAGAATATATAAATAATATCTTATTATAAACGAAAGATAACCGATTAATTATAAGAGCTATTATATTATTACGCGGTAAATAGGCGTAATTAATTATAAGAATATTATTAAATTATTTGGTACGGTAATAACGCGTTACCTTAAAGCATTATTACCGTATAATTAAATAAAAGTTAAAACCTTTTATTAATTAATATTTAAAAGGCGTAACGTAATATTAAAATAAGATAAATAATATATACCGCATAAATAAAGTTAAGGCGTTTTATTAATTAACGTAAAAATATTCGATTAAATATTTACGGTAATACATAATTATTATAAAAAACGTTTATTATAGCGTAAATACGTTTTAGTTATAATAATATTAAAAAGGCAAGTATTCTAATAACCTGCATTAAATATACCAATTAATAAAGCCTTTATTAACTTTATTTTTGCGATACCGGAAGGAAAAGAAATATATTTGGCATTAATTTGCAAAATATTAACCCCTTTATTATATTTACTTATAATTATAAGCAATATAAGTAATACGGGTATTTATAACAACGGTAAGTATTTATAAGATAAAAGGACGTTATATTTATGCTAACGTTAAAATAATTATAAACGAAAGATACCTTAAAACGTTCGAAAAAAAACGCGTACGATAATGCATTTACAAATATAAGGTTAACGTTAATTACGTTAAATATTTACCGGCCTAATTCGGTAAAAAGTTCGGAAAAGAATTCCTAATTAAAAATTACTAACGTAAAGCCGGGAACGGTAATTTACGTTATCGCGTTTTCGAAGGTTTATTAATCGAAAACGCGTTAAACGAATACGGGGATCGGGTCGATTTTTTCCGGGGTATCCGTATTACCCGCCGTTACCATTACATAAAATATTACCGGAACTTATTTTAAAGATATAAACGTTTAATTAATAAATAATTAATTCCGACGCTTAACGGCGGCAAATAAATTTACGAAAAAATTATCTAGGAAACGTTCGTTTTATTAAGCCTATTATAAATATCCCGGGTTTACGGTACTGTACTTAATAACATATTAACGCTATTAAAAGCCGTACGTTTTAAGCGCCGGGTTTTTCAAACGCAAATTCGAAACCTTTTAAGATAGAATATTCGGTTACGACGGCGGCTTCGAAGGTTTCCCGTTTAGACGGCTACAAAAGATTATCCAATATAAAGGGATAAACGTTACCAACATCGGCGAATATAAAGCTTTCGTTTGCAAGTTCGTCGGAAAGTTAAGTTATTTTACCGAAAATCCCGCAATCCTAAACGGAAAGATAATATTAACCTAACAAAAGGATTTTTACGATAATCTCGCCAAAATACGAAAGGGCGGTTACGGTAATTTCCGCCTGGTCGCGAAACGGCATACGTTTTCCGGTAACCATAATACGTTCTACGGTAGCAATACCGAATATGTTCACTTTATTAACCCCATAACACCTTACGAAAAACTAATCGTAAGGGTTTTCGACGATATCGCCGGCGTGATAATAAACTACTTTGCCCTAGGTGCCATCGACGTTATGGAATACAACGAATGCAAGCGCGAAAAAATTAAGGCATATTTCGCGAATATGGCCGAAACGGGTGTTAGCAAGGATAAGGATTCCGAAAAATCCGAAAATAAAAAGTTCGAGGAGAAGGATAAATCCGAAAGCAATTCGAAGGATTACGTTAAAAATAACGTCTAACGGTAAATTTAACGGATACCATAACGTAACCGTTATGCGGGTTTACATACCGCAAAACGAATACCTAAATTCTGTAAATAATTACGCGACAAAATTAAAGCTTAATAAATATACCAATAAATTTGAAACGTTACATTAAAAAACATTAAATAAACCTGACAAAAGATTTTGTTAATTAGTATAATAAAAGGATTTCCGGAAAAATGATATTAATATTGACATAATAAACGTTTTATAAGGCAAATAAAGCTTTATTAATTAACGTTTAGAAAATCCTTTACGAGGTGATATTTTGTTAATTAATATATAAAATAAGTTTTTAAAGCTGCTTTACGAAATACCGGTAAATATATACGGGGGTTGGATATTTTGCTAATTAACGCAAGAATATGGGAATTTTTTTATATTACGTTACGAATTAATATTAAAAAAGGGCTGCGATAAAATGCTTTATTAATTAACGCATAAAAAAGGGGGCTTTTTTAAGCCGATTTACCAATTAGGTAGAAAATTAACTAAATAAGATACTTTACTAATTAACGTAAAAAATATGGGGGAATTTTCTAAAGCTTTTTATTAATTAATATTAAAAATGGGCTAAGGGATGCTCTGTTAATTTACGCAGGAAAAAGGGGATTTTTTTAAACCGCTTTATTAATTAACGTTTAAAAAGCCCTAAAAAAAACAACGCTTTACCAAATAAGGCGGGAAAATGAAGCTTAGCCGACCGGTTTGCCATAAATTAATAGCGGCAAATAAATATGGATCCATATATACATTATTACATAATAAATAAAAATGGGGCATTTAATATATGGCTAATAGTTTAATACGCTTTACTAATTAATGTAAAGAAATCGAATATATTTTATACCAATTAGTAAAGTATCATCTTCATTTTCAGTTCAAGGTTAAGAATTAACGAAAGTTAAGGGCTGCATGAAAATCTTTACGGGATTAGGGTCGTAAACGTATACGTCTGAAACAGGGGACATCAGTTGTGTTATTATATTAGGCTAAATACGTATGCTGTTGCACGCGTACAGCGTTAAGTAGCTTAGCCACGGAATATATATAAGCCGATTAATAAGTAACCTTTCCGTATATAAAGTACGTTACGTACTTCTTAATTAGCTAACATACCCCTTTAACGCCTTAAAGTCTTTACGGCGTTAATCGTTACATTTTATCACTTCTTAAAGCTATAGCTATTTATTCCACCTTTCCTCCGGTAATTAAATCCTTTTAATTAATTAATTCTTCGTTTAAAATAACATTTAAAACTTTCCTCCGCTAGGTTAAGGCTTTTATAATATCCATAAATCCTAGTTATTTTTTGAAATTTTTAAAGGCTTTTCGTAATTAGGCTTTAGTTAATCCATTAGCTAATATATCGCCTATAAGGGTATAATTTATTTTAATTAAATGCTTTTTTACTGCTTTTCATAGCTAGTAATTATATATATTTACGTACGGGGACTTTGTTTATAAAAGTGCGATGTCGGCGTTAAATAACCGTATGGTTTGTTAATCATCGCATTATATATTTAACGGTCCTATATCGAAACCGACTTTTAACTTTTTAATTAATTGAAAACTAAATAAGAGTTTTTTAATAACCTACGTAAAGGATAACAATTTCGCTGCGGTTATAAAAGTAATTACTATATCTCACTTATTCGCCCGCCATCTTATTACTTTTCCAAAAAGCTTTATTATATAAGCTTAAGAACTTTTTCAATCGATTATATTATCCGCGAAAAAGGCGTCGCTTTAAATATCTATCGAGTTCTCGCCACCGAACTATAACGTTAACGTCTTAATACCGATCAGGTATAATATAACTTTGTTAGTAACGTTTTAATATGCGTTATTAAGGTTTTGGTTAAATCGTGCGAGTCGGGATATTGCAAAAGATATATTAGGTCGCGTATTGATTACAATATATAGGATGGAACTGATCTTTTTCTGGTATTTGTTAACTAAACCTAAATGGGCCTGATTAGGATTTGGCAAACGCTTAACGCTTGCTATTGGCGTCTTTAGGAGGTTATTCAGACTTTTTTTTAGGGATTAAGTTAACCAGCTTGTTTATGAAGTCAGATTAAGATAGCAAGATTTTCCTATTAGGTTTATCTTTGATCGCTTCGATCCCAAGGAACCACTATAGGTCTTTACCACCTATAAGGGTATATCGTTCCTATATCTATTGGATTAACTAATCGACAAGGTCTTAATACTTCTTACTGTACATAATAACTATATCGTGGACGTAAAAAAACAAAAGCACCCCCTAACGAAGGAAACAACATGATTCGTAAGGAACGGGGCTAAGTCCCAAATCCTTAAGTATGGTAATGAAATCCTTCTGCTAAAGCAAAGGCGATTCCTTTAATCCGTATAATACCTTCCTAATTAGGAGTATCTTATTACGTTATAGGTATTCTCGGAGCGTCTTTATATATATTTCATAAAGTGGGTTCGCGTTAACGAAGACGTTTATAGCGTTATATTATTTAAGCTTTAAATTAAACCTAGCCGCAATAACGATCAAAGCTTAAAATGACCTTCCAGCGAGTATAAATACGTATATATTACTATATGCGTTCTTATACTGTTAATTACCTCATGCGACGAAACGGGCTTTATATTTCTAAAGCCAGCTATGCTTATTAAACTTATAAACGTATACCTATATGCATCCTAGCACCTGTTTCCCTTTAATAAACGACTGATTAACGGTCTTCTAGGATTTTATCTCCTTATAACTTCACAGGTAAGCCGTTCCGGCGTTCCGAAACATCTTTCTTAACGGATATATATTCAGCTTTTTATAGCTTCGCGACGATGGTATCAAGTTTCGCCTATGTACCCGGTTTTACGATTTAGGTAACGTTTTTATTTTTGATATATTAAAGCCTTTCCGATTAAGGCGGCACGTATTTTAGGTTTTTAATTTCGTTAAACTTCCGCAGTTTACCGGCCGGTTATTACGCGTACTTATAAAGTGGACTATTCGTCCTACATTAAATACGGCCGTTTAAACTTTATGATCGTTTTTGATAATATATTTTCGGTTCGGAACATACGGGAAGCTTATATTTACAACCCGTAAAATACCTTTGTTTTTTACCGCTGTTTTATGTTAAATAAAAAGACGAAAACCTAAGGTTACCTTTATTACTTCCGCCAAAGTAATAATCGTAACAGTTATTAATGCAGACATTAATAGCAATGATAGTCCAAAGGTTGGAAATAATTCGAATAAAGCGATCGTATAAGGATAATCAATCCTATACAAACAAACTTATTTTTCCTTATCCCGTATATCTTTTTCGCCTATGCCACCTTAAAATCATTTTTCCGATCCAGCCGGTAACTAAATCCCGCTTAAGGTTTTATCCTTTTCTTGGATATATATTAAATAACTATTAACCTCATCAGGTATCTTTATTTATCGGAGCAAAATTTGCGGTTCGTTTTCCGTAACGTAAAAAAGATCGTCTTTAAAGTTTTTAATATTACTAAAACAGATAATCTCTCTATTAAATTATACGTCTCGAATAATAATAACTTTATTCGTTAATAAATTCCAAACTTCGTAAATATTTGTTAACCGGTAACCGATAAAGAAACTAATCCACATTTTAGGATTTAACTTTTAAAGCCTTTATTCTTTCTTTATGGCGGTAATCGTTATAACGTAAGCCATATAACCATAAACAGGCAAGTAAGCCTTTTAAGGTTTCCGATTAAACATTACAACGCCGTTTTGATACGCCAAGTAAATATAATAAACCTTATATAAAGTTTGCCAAAAAAAAAGTATTTAAGGATACGATTATATAAATATATTACCGCTTTAAAGATATATACGATTAAGAACGCTAGTAACTTAACGCCATTTCGTATCGTAATTACTTTATTTTTAATCATATCCCTTAAGCGCTTTGCATCCCCGTTTTAGGCCTAAGTATATAATATTAAGGATTTAAGTTTAATACTGAAAAAAAGCGATTAAAGGATATTTCGAAGTTGGTAATTCTTTAAGATTTCGTTATCGTCTGCGACCACCTGTAGGAAATTTTGTTTTAATTCTTTAGGACTCTTAAAGAATATCGAAACGTTATAATTAATATATCTTGCTTTTAACTCTTTAGGTAAATATCTTAAATAAAGCCTAATATCTATCAGTAACGAATATAATATATTTATATCCTTTAAGGTTTTCTTCGAAATTAATGAAGTCGACGGCGATTCTTTAACCTAATCGGGATATTCCCTTTCGAAGCTCGTAACGTATTTATCTTTTCGCTTTCGCCTTGCCATATGCTTAAGATTCGACTGTTATGGAACTTTTTAATCGGACTCCTTTAGTATGAGATTATAACTAAGCAATTACTTCGGGGCCTGGATAACTTAGGCATAAGTGCCATATAATCCCGTTACCTATACGTAATAATCTTTTCGTTTATAAGTTAACGTTTCGTTTATAGGTTATAAAGGTTACATAAAAGGTAATTACGTTAATATTTTCGATAACGAATTAATTAAACTTGTATGTTAACGCAGCCATAACTTAATATACTTATTTCGAATGCAGTTATTAATCTTTTGGTTATCTTATTAATAACCTTTTTTCCGGAGCTATCGGAATAATATTAAGTTATATACAGATTTTTGGCAATAGGTTATATTATAAAACCGTAACGTTTTCGTACCGTTAAGTCTTTAAAGTAATATATTAACCTTTCCGTACCTTTTAATCGAAACGAAGTTATTCCCTACGTATATTCCGTTACCTTAAACGGTTAGTTTAAAATTTAAGAACCTATTAATAAGGTTAAAAATATATATCGTAAACTTTGAGTCTAAAATAAATAAATTCCTTAAGGGGTAAGATAAAACGTTTATAACGTTAGGTTAATTAATAATTAAACAATACGCTAAAATTCGTTTTATTTCTTTTAAGAATTAATTTATTTCTATAGTTAACTTTTTTATGGTCTTCGATAAGCGGTTAATCTTTTCCTTTAAGGATTAATCGGCAACTATTCGATTTCGAACGAATAATTTTAAACTTTCGTTAAATCGAAAACTTTTTAAAGCTTTATTAAGGAATGCATAAAAATACTAGGTTAACTTATAATAATTACTTAAATACGCTTCATACCGTATGCCTTATACATTTAACTTTTAACGCTTCCGCTTATTAGCGCTTCGGTTTATATAAGAACCTTTACGATTACCTTACTTCGGCGTTTATACCGGAGTCCTTCCTTATAGCTAAAGGTTAATAAGTTTAGTTTCTTCCAAATCTGGGTTATCCTAATTAATAAAATCCGCGGGAATCCCGTAAAACGTAAAAAACAGTACCTTGACGTTTTTCGATATAAATGGTTAATAGGTTATAACTTAATGATTTAAAAGATTAACTGTTACCTTTTAATAATTAATCGTACTACTATCGATCTTTACTTTCTTTTTTATTTAAAAGGTTATTATCCAAGTTTCTACGATAAAAGCTAAAGCTGTATGTAGGTCGTTAACCCATATAATCATTATATTCGTTTCTGGGATATTATCTCGCTATGCCTAAGCCATAATCTTTTACCATTTTACGATCCATTCGCTTAGCTTCTTGCCAAATTTTGAAGCTTACTTGAGCCGTTCGCGGTACTTTCGTTAAGTGTTAATTAATAACTTGCCGTCGTACACCTTGCCGGACTTAACTAATTTAACGTACCATTTTTGCAAGTTCTTCCCTACAAAAAAACTTGTTCCTTTAATTGCTAAAAATATAAATTCCAGGACCCATTTTGTAAGATCGTTAATACCCTTACGAAAGGTATCGTATTTCCGATCCTTATAAATATATGTTATAAATTCCTAATTATAAGGTTATTTAACTTCGGTCGTTTTCTTAAAAACGTTCGTAAAATAACTTATAAGGTCGACGTCTTCGAATATACTGTCGAAAGTTGGGGTATTATTTCGCATTTAAGAACGAACTCGTTTTTTCGGATATAAGGCTATATCGGGTTTTGTAAGTTTAATAAGTTACGAACGTAATTAATTAAGATCAATAAAGTCCTAAATATTAAACGGGTACGCTTTAGATTAAAATTTGCCTTTAAAGCGGTGCTGATCCTGAGGTCCTTAGTAAATAATTTAGGATACCGATTATACGGTCGCAATTGTTGTGTTATGACCTAACGGTCTTGGCTATAACACAAACGGTCGGACCTCCTAGGAGAGTTAGCCCCAACCTAAGGCAAGAGGTTACGTAACTGACGTAAAAGACTTAAAGGGCCAAACCCCTTAAGCTTCTTAAGCTGCCATACGGACTTAAGGGATCAAACGAACTTAAGGGTTCGAATCGCTTAAGCATCTTGAGCCAAGATAAGGATATATACACTCGTTACCACCATAGCTTAAATAAATCACCAGCTTATAATATAACTTAGTTACCCAGATTATCCTTAACAATCTGCTGTTACCAAACGTAACTATTAAACGTATTATTGCTTAGTTTCCTACGATATTACTACCAACATAAACCGTACGACTAAATTTAATAATTAATTAAACCCTTTAGCCGTTATACGTTACAAGCTTCTATTTAGCAGTATTATTAAACTTTAAGCAATATTATTAATATTATGTTTTCCAGCAAGTAACCCGTTTCCAAAAAAACCTTTCAGGTACCCAAGGATAACCTTATGGACTTCGATAACGAAAAAACTCGACCTAATCTCTCCTAGGAAAAAGCCTTACGCCGACTGGACTGGCTAACTAACGCGGTTACTTAGCTTACTAACGATAAGATCGAGCTTACCAGTACCCTTAAGGAGACTCGCAAGCAGCTGGAAGCCCAAAAAGTCGAGCTAACAAGACAAGCAAACATGGAGCAACCCGATTAACCGGATCAGCCAGCCCAGCCAGCATAACCTGCCCAGATAACTTACGGTAAGGAGTCCGGAGAAGTTCTAAAGCCTATTAAGCTTACCCCTTTCGACGGAACTACCACTAAGCTATAATAGTTCCTTACGGAATGCCGTACCTACTTTAAGTACTTCCCCATCAAATTCGCAACGCCTACCTCTCGAATCCAGTTCGCCGTAAGACAGTTAACCGGAAACGCAACTACTTGGTTTGAACCTACCCTGCGTAAGTAGGTTACCAAACTTCCCTAATAAAGGTCCGCAAAGATAATAGCTATTTATAACGACTACGAAAGATTTAAGGAAAAGTTGAAAAAGGTATTCGAAGTGGTAAACGAAAAAACCAAGGCCGAAAAAAAGATTAAGGATTTAAAGCAAAAAGGATCAGCCTTTAAATACGGCAACTCCTTTATTTAACTGGCTTCGAAGATTAATTAAGGACAAAAGGTATTAATGGCCATATTTTTTAACGGCCTAAAAAAGGAAGTACAGAAAAAATTGTTTAAGGATAAACGCCCCGAAAAGTTAATGGATTATATCGCCATGGTAGTCAAGATCGACGATCAGCAATACGCCTGGAGGATTTAACATTTTAAAAACCGACAAAATAACAAGCCAAGGTACTCCCCTAATACCAGCACTTTACGAAAAACCAATACGTCCTATCGAACAACATTAGGACCTATAGAATTAGGCGCAGTCCAGCAACGCGACCCGCGCATTATCAAATGCTTTAACTATAACAAGATAGGACATAAGGCCTATTAATGCAAGGCATTTAAAAAGCCACAACAGAATACCTGGACACCAGTTCCTTAGGGACCCTTTCGAAATAATCAAAGAAACGACAACAAATTAATTAACATAATCAGGATCAGGGATAACCATAATCCCCCTAAGGAAATATAACAAGAATTACAAAAGGTAAAAAAACTATCCTAAACGGCCATTCAAAAATAGCAAACTTTTATCATAAGACCTACAGTAGCTTAATAGCTAAAGAAGTACGACGGGTAAAAAAAGCTTTGAAAAAATAAGCTACTCTGCCGTTTTTAAAAAAAACGACGACAGCGGTACGAACAATTAAAACTTAACGCATGGATTAAGGAATACTAAGGATAAGATAAGAACCTGCTACCAGGATAACCAAACCGGCATAAGAAACTTCATATCATTTAATACAAACGCACCTATTACTTAAGACATATAAAAGAAAAACGGTACATTAAGATACGCCTTACGTAAATATATAACCAGGAATTCGACTTTCATAATTAGATCGGGAAAAACCTTAAAGATTAACGATGGTACAAACATTTAAAAACGTTCGCCTTAAAAAACATTATTAACATTATTATAGCTACAACGAATTGGCCCGAAAAAAAAAATTGCCTTAATAAAAACCCTATATGCTATTACGGTTAGTACGATCATAAAACAAAAAAAAAATGGATTTACCAAACAGTTATAAAAGCATTACTGGAAATAATTAACAACCTGAATTTCCGTTTAACCTTTACGAATAACCCGGAAGAACAACAAGAAATCAAATACGAAATAAAAAAAAGGAATAAAAAGATAAGGCAATACGACGCCCAGTTCCAAGCAAGATAAAAGGGATAAGAAACCCCCAAACCAGAATATATCACCAAAAAAAACTTCCAAACGCAAGTCCTCCTATTCGAAGCCACCTTACGCCGACAGGAAAAACAACTAAAGCAACTGAAAACCCTTAACGCATAAAATTAGGAACGTATTAAGGTGTTAAAGGATAAATTAAAAAACGATCGCTACCTATAGGAAAGCCGCAGGATAATGAAACCCGGAAAAGCTCGCAGGAGTTTCCCAAAAGGGCTTTAAACGCAATAATAAAAGCCAAAAACGACCTTATTATTCTGCAAGTACGGATTAGGACATATTGGTTTACCGCATTTATGGACTGCGGAATAATAAAAGGTAATTATATTACGCCAAATATGGTTAACCGATTTCGACTATTATAAAAGAAAAAGATGGAACCTTACATTGCCGAAAACGCAAAAGGTCAGGCATTCGCTTATGATAACGGAAAGATCAGCCGCGAAATTAATTACTTCGAAATCTTTATTAATAAACGAAACCAGATAATAAACTTCGATATCGTTCCAATAGGGAATTATGATATAATCCTCGGAAAACCATGGCTATATTAATATAACCCTTTAATCGATTAAATACTTGGCCAGGTAAAGTGCGCTTCGTATCCATTCGACAAAAAAAAGAAATATACGAAAAAATCTTAACATTCGATCGAAAATGATAACGAATGCAAGCATAAAAACACGACAAAAACCTTACCACCTATAGGAACAAAATATAAAAAAAAGCAAGGGCATTATAAAAAAATACGACGTATCATCGTTACCATTACAACAAAGTTCCAAGAAATAAACGATCACTTGTAGTATCAGCCCCCAAAGCCAAAGACCATAGCCAACGTACCTTTATAGTACCACAGATATAAACGATTATTTCGTAAGGAACTTAAAACGAAATTATTAAAATACAGCGAATAGGATTACGAGATAGTCCTTAAAAACGGGATATCGATTAGATTTTATCTAATTTATAACCTTAATAAAATAAAACTATAGGTATTACGCGAATACCTTAAAGATAAGCTTCGGAAAGGTTACATACGACGTTTTAGTTTATTAACCGGATACCCTATATTCTTCGTACCAAGAAAAAAGGGAAAACTACGTTTAATTATCGACTATAAGTAGCTAAACGACATTACGACCAAAGACAGAATACCGTTACCCCTAATTAAAGAGATAAAAAATCGCCTTTACGGAACCAATTAATTCATAAACCTAAACCTCAAAAAAGGATACAATTAAATTCGCATTAAATTAGGACATAAATAAAAGATAGCCTTTAAAACGAAATATGGACTTTTTAAGTACCTCGTTATACCTTTCGGACTTACGAACGTACCAGCAACTTTTTAACGGATAATTAATTACGTACTTAGGGAATATTTAAACATCTTCGTTATTTGTTACCTCAATAATATTCTCATTTACTCGAAAAACAAAAAGGAACATATAGGATATATTTATATAATTCTTTAAGCCCTACAAAACGCCAACCTTTTAGTTAATAATAAGAAAAGCCAATTCCATACGCAAAAAGTGGAATTTTTAAAACACATCATCACCCTAAAATATATCAAAATAAACCCCAAAAAGATCGCTGCAGTACAGGAATAGGAGACGCCCATTACAGTCAAAAAAGTACAAGCCTTCTTCGGATTCGCCAATTACTACAGAAAGTTTATTCAAAACTTTAGCAAAATAGCTACGCTATTATCCAACCTAACGAAAAAAGAAAATAAGTTCCTTTAAACGACGAAAACGGAAACCGCCTTCCAAAAAATTAAAAACGCAATTACCAGTAAGCTAATATTAATCATATATAACCCGAACCGCCCAATTAAATTTAAAACCGACGTTTCGAATTACGCTTTAAGCATAATAACAAAATACCGCAATAATCAAAGCCATTTACATCCTATCGCCTTTTACTTTTACAAATTAAAAAGAACAAAGTTAAACTACGCCATTCCTAATAAAGAATTTATAGCTATCGTTAAAGCTTTTCGAAAATTCAGACATTACCTTAAGGGAAACCTCCACCAGGTTAAGGTGTACACCGACCACAAGAACCTTACCCGTTTCACCACCACCAGAGAACTTACAGGACGATAATTACGCTATGCCGAAAAATTAACAAAATACAACTTTATTATCATCCACCAAAAAGGATCAAAAAACGGCAAGGCAAACGTATTTAATCGAAAACCAGATTTCGAAAAAAAATAATTAAGATTAACCATTAAATTTTCGACACCACGCCAGAAGGATACCTGTAACCACGACAAATAGCAACAATCAAAGCAGTACCCCTTAATCTATACCAAAAAATTCAAAAATATAACGACAACTTACCGAAGGACCAAAAAATAAAAAAGATACAAATTTTAAAAGAATACCAGGAAATATTAATAAAAAACATATACGAACATTAGCTATACGGATACCTAAAGATCCACAAAACCTTAAAGCGATTATAACGTACCTATTACTTCCCTAAAATAAAATTAATAATAAAGAAAATACGATAATAATACCATATTTACAACATAACAAAAGCACGACGACATAAACCATACGGAAAACTACAGCCATTACCAGTCGTAAAGTAACCATAAAATTTAATTACTTTCGACTTTATTACCAAATTTCCACTTTTAAAAAACCCAGCTATAGGCATACATTACGACAGCATTTTCGTAATCATTAACCGATTTACCAAGTTTTCCTATTTCCTACCATATAATAAAAATATAAACGCAAAATAATTAACTTACATTTTTTTAAAACATATTTTAGAAATATACGGATTACCAACGAAAATTATTTTAAACAAAAAAATAATATTTATTTCAAAATTTTAACAAAAACTTATAACTTAATTAGGCCTAAATCATAAATTATCCAACGTATTTAAACCCCAAACAAACGGACAAACGGAAAAAACCAACCAAATACTGGAAACTTATTTACGATGCTATATTAATTATAAATAAAATGATAAGGTCCAAAAGTTACCTATTACCTAATTAACCTATAATACCAATTACCACAAAAACACCAAAATAACTTTAATAAACGCTAACTTTAATTTTATACCAAAAGTTTACAAAAATATACGCAAAAGCTTTATTAACGTTAAAACAATCCTTACATCAAAACAATTTAAATAATTACATACAAAAATAAAGATAAAACTTAAATTCGTACGTAATTAAATAAAGAAATACTATAATCAAAAAAGGTTAAAAAAATTAACCCTCCGGAAAAAAAAGATAGTTTACCTAGCCATCAAAAACATCCAAACCAAACGACTAAACAAAAAACTTAACTTTAAATATATCGAATTATATAAAATTATTAAAAAAATCTTAAAAAATAATTATTAATTAAAATTACCCCCTAAAGTCAAACTTTATTTAATCTTTCATATTTCCTTATTCGAATTAATAGCAAACATTATCAAAATTAACATAAAATATAAAGAAAAGGTAAAAAAAGATATACCAACATACGAAGTAAAGAAAATCCTAAATATACGAAAAAAAAACGGACTTACCAAATATGTAATCAAATAAAAGAATTATCCAGATTCCGAAAACATCTAAAAACCCGCCAAAAACCTTATAAACGCCCAGCGTTTGTTAAAAAGCTTTTATTAGCAACGACGGATGCACCTTAATTAGCAATCGATTAATTAATAAGTTTAAACCAGTCGACCGGATCTACGACCTGGCTTAACGCGGCCGTGGTGACCGCCGTTTCTAACTGTTCCCGTTTTTTTTTTAACCGTTCGAACTCCTTTATAACCTTTGCACCTTTAATACTACGACGAAACATCTTAATACCCCGCTGACGAAAAAATTGTTTTTGTTTTTACAAACGGTTAAGCTTGTTCGCAACAACCCGTAACGTTTCCCGAACTTACTTTTTTTTACGTTCTAAACGATCCTTTTTGTTAAGAAGTTTTTGATGCTCTAATTTTAAGGGCCCAAAAATATTATACGAACCGCCATAACGAACGTATCGTACGCACTTCACAGAACCACGAACGACCTTATAATCCGTACTTTCTTTTTTATAACGAAAACAAAAAGGTATAATGAAACCAAAACGATTAATACGTTTTAAAAGAACTAAAACGTTAATACGCTAACGAAAGTAACGTTTTTTAATTCGATCAAATATTATAAATATAAAAAAGGAAAAATTATTTACCAAAATTAACGAATAAACAAATTAATCTTTAAAAGCAAAGATCTTAAAGGGGGAAAATCGTATTATAACTTAACGGTTTTAGCTATAACATAAACGGTCGGATTTCCCAAAAAAGTTAACCTTAACCTAAGGCAAAAGGTTACGTAATTAACTTAAAAAACTTAAAAGGCCAAACCTTTTAAGCTTCTTAAGCTGCTATACGAACTTAAGGGACCAAACGAACTCAAGGGTTCGAATCGTTTAAGCACCTTAAGCCAAGATAAGAATATATATATTCGTTATTACCATAGCTTAGATAAATCATTAGCTTATAATACAACTTGGTTACCCAAATTACCCTTAACAATCTGCTATTACCAGACGTAACTATTAAACGTATTATTGCTCAGTTTCCCACGACACTACTGCCAACATAAACCGTACGACTAGGTTTAATAGTTGGTTAAACCCCTTAGCCGTTACATGTTGCTATTAAAGTATATTAATAATTTTTATTAATATATAGCCTGTATTCTTTCAGCAGTAGATAATTAGTTAATATTTACGCAAATTAAGCGAATAAAACTCTTAATTGTCAGATATAGGGGATATTAATTATGTTGTTATATTAGGCTAGATATGTATGCTGTTGTACGCGTACAGCGTTAAGTAGCTTAGCCACGGAACATATATGGGCCGATTAGTAGGTGACCTTTCCGTATATGGGGTGCGCTACGCACTCCCCAGCTAGCTGACATTATTTCTCGAATTAATATATTTAAAGGAAATTCTTATATTTTGTTATTTCGCTTTCGTCGAGATCTGCCGGTATGCTTGCACGCCGATTAACGTTTCCAAGCGAAGGGTATTCGGGTTCGGCAAGTGGCGTTTCTTTTAATTCGGGATTAAATAACCTAACGATGTTTTCGGGTATGCGACTAAAAAGTTCTTCCCATTATGCGTCCCATTCGCCTAACTTTTCGAGCTTCGCTTTCATAACCGATCCTAGGTTGCTGCTTATCGTGATCCGTTTTAATAAACTGTTTGGCACCTAATTTGCTAACAGCAAAAAGGGTTTCTAAGGACAAATATAATAAATCTAAAGAACCTCGCAATCCGGGCTCATAACTGTCAAACAGCCTAAGACCACGTAAATTAAGTATCCTCGTCGCAGCTTCATTCGTATATTGGTTCTGATGATGATAACAGCTAACTGTCTCTCTTCAGGGCAGAAGGGAATTAATCTCTCATACAAATTAGCTGCTACCCCTGTGTCCTCCACCCATTAGCGCGACACACGGACCGATTCCTTCCGACCTAGAGTCACTGTATCCGACAGATTAAAAGGTGTTATGACAGTGTGGTGGAAAACAGCAGGACTGATAACGATGTTACTTGCATACGAAGTATCTGGGGATTGATATTTTAGCTAATCCTGTATTTCGTGTGGGCCTGGTGGGGAATTAACATTATATACAGTACCCCTATGTATTGTACGGCCAGGAAGTGGACCTGTCAGCAGGTATGAGATCAATAGTGTCCCGCCATAGGAGTGGGGCCTCATATTTTTCGGCACCCAGGATCTGGCAGCAGGAGCCGCGAACCCAGAGTGACTTCCGACGAGATCCGGCACAATCCGGCGTTAAGCCTTACGAGTGCCGCCCCTACGCCAAGTGGTGGAGGCATTTTCCACTTTCCTGATAAGGGGTGAAAGGACCTTTATATAATATCTCCGCAACGGCCCATACGCGACTGAGTCCCTTGTCTGCGTCGCTTGCATAAGATCACGTATTGGTCGCGTGGATCCTGAGGATCCTACCGAACAGCCAATGACGAAGGAGAAGTAGCCCATTCGTGCCCGGCGTCGGAATGAGGCAGAAATGCTGTAACAGCCAACTTACGCTGACGTGGGATGGCCCCTGCCGGGAGTGGCGCGAAATGGTGTGTAGCACGCCGCTACCGGTAGATAGCGTAAAGGGGGGTTGGTTATACGGACTGCTTCCCACTATCCGTGTAACAGAATCGGACTTTGAGGAGATAAAGGAGTTAAGGGGGCAATTTGGCTGTCCCCATTGTTTCCCATGTATGCATAAACAAAAACGATGGAGTCCACGCCGTCCTCGAGGCTATCCCAGGATTCTCGGCTGTTCTTGTGTTTGTATACAGATAATAACCACCAATCTCGAAGCTAAATCATGGACACCGCAAGCATATTCCGCGTTGACGGCATAGTGGCCGCCATTACCGGCGGTGCTACCGGTAAGAAACGCACATCATTAGCTATCGTAACGCCATGCTGGGCTAATGAGTTATAGGAATTGGCTTGATGATGGCCAAGGCCCTTACGGGAGCTGGAGCAAAGAAGGTTTACCTTCTCGGAAGGAGAAAAGCCGTCGTGGAGAGTTCAGCGGCGACGAATCCTGCCTTCATCCCCGTAATATGTGACATCAACTCCAAAGAGTCGTTGAAGTCCGCGGTGGACTTTATTGCCGAGGATACGGGTTACATCAACCTGTATGTGGCTAACTCGGGTATCATCGGCCCCTACAATTCTTTCAACCCGGATCTCACCATCCAGGAGCTTCGCAAGAATTTGTTCGACGACGTCTCCATGGAGGCCTTTACCGAGGCCTTCCATGTCAATGTTACCGCCACTTACTTTAGCTTCATGGCCTTCCTTGAGCTGCTTGATGCCGGGAACAAGAACGCGCTGAAAGGAGGATTCGGCGCTCCGGTCCAGGGCGGCAGCAACACGGTCCCTTTAATCCCCAGCCAAATCGTCGTCACGGGTAGCCTATCTGGCTACAGCCGTGACAGAATGTCAGCGCCCGCCTACTCTGGGAGCAAATCAGCGATAGGTCACCTGACCAAGCACGCCAGCTCGAACCTCGCGAGATACGGAATTAGAGTAAACGCGTTGACTCCGGGCTGTGAGTATTTCAACGTAAATGTGAAAGGCATTAGCTGATTATCTCCCAGTATTCCCCACAGACTTGGCGGCTGGACTTCTTGCCGGTAGGGATCCCAGCACCGAGAGTCCCGACAGTTTCCCGTTTATCCCGTCTAGGAGGTTCGGTGGCGATGAGGAGATGGGCGGTAGCTTGCTGTATCTAGCGAGCAGGGCGGGCTCCTACTGCAATGGTCTCATTCTTGTAAACGACGGAGGCAGGCTGTCGGTGACGATCTCGGATTACTAGAGGAAGTACGGAGGATGCCCATCGCGGTTAATCAGACTAGCTGCAAACAGGCTAGTAAATCTATCGTTTTCTGGGTCGGATCTCGACGATTATCTATTAATTTTCGGTCGATTTATTTCGAGCACTCTTATGTTTAATATCGCTCTGAATCGACGAATTTTTGTAATCCAGTTCGTTCTAAATCTTATAAACCACCAGGCAGATCGGTAGGAATTGATAGCAGCCGAAACATCTTAATGTCCGTCAGATGCAGGTTAAAAATCGATCGAATCGATATATTTACCAGCCAGGTTGAAAGGTTCCCCGACAATCAACAGCCTTTAACCAGTTAATTTATGCGCGGATCAACGCTAGTAAATATCGATTATCTTTATAGACGCTTATTAATGCGACTACTATGGACCAACACCTTACTAGCTTAGGCATAAAGTCGGAACAAAACTAGGAATTGACTGACGCGCAAAAAGGTTACGTAATATAGATCAGAATGGATTTTACAGATCTAAACGGATCGGTAGAGCATAAAGTCGGAGGAATCGTCCGGATTATAAGAATCTTATATAATTAAATATAACGGATCCGAAATAGTTTCATAAATTTAAGAACATTTTATTTATAATATATATTTTCTTTGACATCTGTACCTTGAATAAAATATTTGTTTATAAAGAAACCTAGTTGCATAAAATATTTTTAGTAATTTATTGTTATTAAATATAATTTTAATTTATTTTATTAATTAATTATTTACGATATTATTATTAATGTAAAATGTATAATTCAGTTACATAATGAATTAAACCGATTAACCGTTATATATTATAACCTCTTCTTTACTAATAGTATTAAGCCTTAAATAATACCTTTAATATAATATTTTCTAATAGATAACTTCCTGTTAAGTAAACTTTTATTGTTTTTAAAGATAATATTATAACCTTTAATAATATAAAGATCTAACTTAAAGTCTTTTAGAAAAAAAACTTTACGACGAGGTAATTTGTTAAATAACGTAATTACGCAACTTATTAATCATAAGACCGGATTTATTAATGCTTTTAAAGACCCTGCCACTAGCTAAAGGTTTAAAAAGTAGGATTAGTTAAACAGGTAAGTAAGAAGCAACTCGTATAATTATAGCAACCAGTATAACCTGCTTAAATAGCTTCTGATATAAGGATTATAAATGTTTTAAAACTTATTAAGCTCGACCACTTTAACGGAATTATTACTAAGTTATAATAATTTCTAATAGAATATTGCGCGTATTTTAAGGACTTCTTAGTTAGGTGTTATGACCTAGCGGTCTTGGCTGCAACACAGACAGTCGGACCCTCAGGGAGCCAGCTCCGACCTAGACCCAGACGTCACGTGACTGGCTCAAAGGACTCAACCGCCTCCATTGGTCCAAGGACCTTAAGCCAGCCAAGCCATAAGAGGGCTTAAAGGGGCTTAAGGGGAATCAACTAACAAAGAGGTTTTAAGCCGCTTAAGCACCTTAAGCCAAGAAGAATATATACGTTCGTTATTAGCAGAGCTTAAATAGATTACCAGCGTGTAATATAATTTAGTTACCCAGATTACCGTTAATAATTTGCTACTACTAGACGTAACTATTATTTCCCTTATTGCTTAGTTTCCTACGATACTACTGCTAACATAAACCGTATAATTAAGTTTAATAATTAATTAAACCCTTTAGCCGTTATACGTTATAAGCTTTTATTTAGCAATATTGTTAAACTCTAAGTAATACCCTTAACATTATATCGTCTAGTAAGTAACCCGCCTCCAAGAAAACCTTTTAGGTATCGGAGGATAACCCTATGAATTTCGACAATAAAGAGATTCGACCTAATTTTTCTCAGAAAGAAGCCTTACGACGATTTAACTGGCTGACTAACGCGGTTACGTAACTTACTAACGATAAGGTCGAGCTTATTAACATATTCGAGGAAACCCGTAAACAGCTAAAAGCCCAAAGAGTCGCACTAGCAAGATAAGCAAGTATGAAGCAGCCCGATTAACCGGATCAACCAGCCCAACCAGTATAACCTGTCCAGATAACCCACCGTAAAAAATCCGGAGAAGTTTTGAAGCTTACCAAGCCTACCCCTTTCGACGGAACCACCACCAAGCTATAACAATTCCTTACGGAATGTCATGCGTACTTTAAGTATTTCTTAATTAGATTCGTAACGCCTACCTTTTAAGTTTAATTCGTTATAAAACAACTAACCGAAAACGCGGCTACATGATTTGAGCTTACCTTCCGCGAATGGGTTACCAAACCTCCTTAACAGAGATCCGTAGAAACTATTACTATCTATAACGATTACGAGAGGTTTGAAAAAAAGTTTAAAAAAACATTCGGAATGGTAAAGGAGAAGATTAAGGCCGAGAAGAAAATTAAAGATTTAAAACAGAAAGGATCGGCCTTTGGATACGACAGTTCCTTTATTTAACTGGCTTCGAAGATCAACTGGGGCTAAAACGTATTAATGGCCACGTTTTTTGACGGCCTGAAAAAAGATGTGCGAAGGGAACTATTTAAGGATAAACGCCCCGAAAAGGTGGTGGATTATATCGCCATGGCAGTCAAAATCGACGATCAACAGTATGCCTGGAGGATTCGACATTTTAAGGATCGATAAAACAATAAGCCAAGGTACCCCCTTAATATTAGCATACCATAAGGAACTAATATATCCCATAAAACGGTACCAGGATTTATGGAGTTAGGCGCAGTATAATAACGTAACCCGCGTACCATTAAGTACTTTAATTACCATAAAATGGGATATAAGGCCTTTTAATATAAGGCATTTAAGAAGCTATGACAAAATACCTCGATATCGGTTTTTTAGGAACCCCTTCGAAATAATCAAGAAAACGATAATAAATTAATTAATATGATCAGAATTAAGAATAACCATAACCCCGTTAAGGAAATATAACAGGAACTACAGAAGGCGAAAGAGCTGTCCTAAGCAGCCATTCAGGAATAACGAGCCCCTACCATAAAATTTACAGTAACCTAATAGTTAAAGGAATACGACGGATGGAAGGAACTTTTGGAAGATAAATTACTTTCCCGTTCCCAGGAAAAACGGCGATAGCGGTACAAGCAGCTGGAATTGAATATATGGATTAAGGAGTACTAAGGTTAAGACGAAAACCTGTTACCAGGACAGCCAAACCGGCACGGGAAACTTCATGCTATTTAGTACAAACGCACCCATTGCCCCAGATATATAGAAGGAAAACGGTATATCGAGAAACGACTTATACGGATATATAACCAGAGATTCGACTTTTATAATTAAACCGGAAAAGACCTTAGGGATTAACGGTAATATAATGTAACGAACCTGTCATACATCCACCTAGAGGTATAAGCAATATTCGAAAAGGGGTCTTGATTTGCAGGTAATAATAGGGCGAAAAATGATTTATTGAAAGTTTGGTCGTTAAAAAGGTTTAAAGACTCTTCCCATAATAGAGAACGACTACCTTTAACTATAGGCTTAGATTAATAGCTAAGAAGCGAAACTAAGTAGGTGCTATTTACATAGAAGACTGGTTCATTATATATTCAACTACCTTTTAATAAGTATGTTACGGATCTATGTGATTTATGTAATTTAATTAATTTATCAGATCACGTAGATTACATCTAGTAGGCCAAAACCCTTCTCCGGGGTTTAGCCGTGCCAGGTCCACGCTAGGCTCTAAAGGTTAGTCTCCTTTGGACAGGAACCTTATTTCTATAACATTATTTCCCCTTTCCAAGGATCTCTATCCCAAAAATGAGAACCGTAAATAGCCATTTCGTTGGAGAAGTTTTCCGAGGACGATCCAGGTAACTTTATTATGACAGGCCGTATCCAAAAAGAAAAAGGAAGCCTTTTTTAAACCAACGTAAGATACGTAACAACCGTACAAACTTTATTAAGAAATTTAGCTCCAGAATTGTTTTCTGCTTAAACTATATTCGTTTTGGAAAGCCCGATTATTTTTATCTGGTTAACATTTCAAGTTGCGGTTGTTACATCCGTCGCCAGCGTTCGGCTTGCGACGTATTAGATATGAACCTATTAGTAAAAATCAGGGAAAAACGTAAACGTTTGCAAAAGTAATAATGTAAAGTAGAGGATAATTTAATAAAGCTTCTTAATTAGTTAAAACGCTTGCGCCTTTAATAAAATGTTTTACAGAAAAAGGCGTTTGCCATTTTAAAGAAGGGTTATAAATTGGATTAATTGGAAAAACAGAAGAAGTTAGAGGAAAAACAGCAACGTATAAAAGCAAAGCAAGCGCAGCTTGTTTCCGAAATAAACGCCATCGCGAAGGCGTTTACTTCTTTTAACTAGAACGCCACGGGTTTAGATTTAAGCGGGAGACCTTTATCGCCTACGACCTTAGCCGCGTTAAAAACGGTTGGTCAGGATTTTACCGATAGAACGTCTCAACCAGGTCTATCGCATTTGTTAGGTAATTAAATAGTTCCTAAATGTTTTCCTCGTATAACTATCCTTCCCATTTAACTAGATATTAAATCTTATTTTTAATTATTCTAAAGTTCAGTATTTTTTCGATTTCGTACTTATTATCGTTTTTTTCGATCTCCAGGCTTATTTCTAACGGGGTATTTTTAGGTACTGATTTAAGTAAGGAAATATAGAAAACAGGGTATATCTTCATTATCTTAAGTAATAGCAATCGGTAATTAGTTTTAGAAATAACCTCATTAATTTTAAACGGACCAAATTTCTTAAAATTAAGCTTGTCGCTAAGCCTTTTAATCTTAATTTGTAAGATGTTCGACGTTACGTTTTCTCTTTAACGTAATAAATAAACCTTATCTCCTTTCGTTAAAACTAATCCCTTAATTCTTTTCTTGTTATAGTACTGGGTTATTCTTTAACGGAAAAAACGCAATTCGGTTCGTAAACGGGATTATATCGTCTTGATTTCCGTTACCGTTATCTCTGCTCGGAGAACTATGGTGGTAATTGTAAAAATCTTGTATACCGGTTGCTCTGGTCGTTAGGTTACTGCCTTATGTCCGTATACAGCTATATGGGGGGAGACGCCCATATCTTCGTTAATAAACGCGTTATAAGTGTAAGGGAATGACCGCGGGGGTTCCCTACTTAAGTGCGGACAAGGACTGCCAACGCCAATTGGCGTTGGAACTGCTGATCTTTTAGATCATGTGGCGGAGTGGCTAGTCCTTTCTATTCCCTTACAATAAGCTACTTATACTAATGGTAGCAGCTTTACCCAGTTATTTTGCTAGTAGTTGATATAACTTCGGAGGTATTGCTCCAAAGTCTAGTTTAGTCGTTCCGTTTAACCATCTGTCTATAGGTAATAAGCTGTTAAGAACTTAAGCTTAGCACTTATCCGTTTAAAAAAGCTGATACCAAGCTTGGATATGAAAAACTTATTTCGATCAGAAATGATCCTTTTTGGTACTCCGTATTTATCGAAATAATGTCGGATAAATGCATAGGCTAGTTATTTTGCCGTTATAATTCCTTTAAAGGGCAGGAAATATCCATACTTGGTAAATCTGTTAACGATCACCTAGATTCTATCGTACTCGATTCTAGTAATTAGGTCTTTAGATAAAAGAAAGCCGGTAATGAAATCCCAAGCGATGGTGTTCCATGCCTTGTCAGGAATGTCGGTAAGTTATAACAGCCCATAGGGTTTATAACGTGCTACCTTAGCCCTGTTGCAGATATTGCAATTTTTGACAATTTTCTTAACTACTCGGCGCAGTTCTGGGAAGTCGTACTTTTCCTGTAGCCGTCGGGTGGTCTTAAAAATTCCTGAATGTCCATATAGTAGGTCTTCGTAAAATTCTTTTACAAATTGTTCCTGTTAATCTCTAGGTACGTAGATCTTGCCACAGTATAGTAGCTAGTCCTTTAGCTATCTTTTCAGCTGCTGAACCTCTTTCTTTTCGTTAATATTATATAAGTTTCGGAACCGTATCAAAAATTCAGGGATTGGTTTTTTTAAGACCTCGCATAACTATACAGTACCATCCTTATTATACTATAACATCTATATGCTTCGTTTAAAAACCTTAGGATCATAATCGCCTTTGCGACTAACAATATCCGCCTGGATATTTTTTTTTCCCTTAATATAATGTCTTTTAAAGTTAAACCTTGACAAGAAAATTATTTAAATCTTATCCCGTTTGTTTAATTTTTGTGCTTTCCTAAACCGGGTAAGGTTCTTGTAATCGGAGTAAATGTTAAAGGGTTCTTTGGTTCCGTTAAGGAAAGGTTCCCATTCCTTAAGAACGTTAATAATTGTTAATAATTCTTTATCATAAATCGGGTATTTAAGTTCTGCATTTCGGAATGCCTTCGAATAATAAGCTACGGGGTACCATTTATCGTTATCCTTTAATTATTCTAAGACGGTATTTAATACGTAATCTAAGGTATCCGTTTTTAGGCGCTTCTTTTTATTTGCATTAGGTAGTTTCATTATAGGTCCATTAATAATTACGTCTTTTAAAACCTAAGATACTTTATTTACATCTTTTAAAAGCTTAAACTTCTTTTTAACGTACTTTTTGGTAATACGTTTCGTTAACAGTCTGATTATATCTCCGTATCCCTTAATTAAGCCTTGTACGTAACTCGTAAATTTTAAAATTTATCGGATATCGGTAACGGTTATTTTGTTAGGGATAGACCAGTCCTTGATTGCTTCCATCTTAAAACGTTAAATCTGAATTTGGCCGGGGGTAAGTATATATCCCAAAAAGTCTAGCTTCTATGTATGCCATACGCTTTTAACTGGATTGACTCGGATATTTACCTTATCCAAAGTTTGGAGTACTTAAGCCATATGCTGTTTATGCTCCTTTATAGTCTCGGAGTAAATGAGAATGTCGTCGAGGTAAACGAATACAAACTTATCTAGATACTTTCGTAAAATAGTTATAACCAGGCGTTAGAAACTAGCGGGAGCATTCGTAAGTCCTATGGGCATTATTCGGTATTCGTAAAATCGGTGTATCGTTCTGAATGACGTTTTTTATTCTTTTCATTTGGCTATTTTAATACGGTAGTAACCCTTTCGAAAATCAAATGCAGTAAATTACTTAGCTTTGCTAGCGTTTTTTTTCAGTATGTTTATAAGAGTTAGAAAGTATCCATTCTTAATCGTGATATCGTTCAGCTGTTTATAGTCGATAACTTTCCTAAAAAACCAAGCTTTTATTGTCGTTAATTTTTTGCTTTCCATTTTTGATTTTTGGTATCATAAAAATGGGGTATCCAGTAAGGAAATCAAAGGATCGAATGTATCCTCTTTTTAAATCAAGTTAAATAATTTTCCATAAGGCCTTTAATTTCTTAAGGTTTATGTGGTAAATTTTATAAAGTTTAGGGTAATATTTTTCCTTAATAGGTATTCGGTAATCCTATTATTTATATGGTAGCAATTTATAATCTTCTTTATTCTTGAATAATTTCTTAAATCCTCGATATTTAAGTGGTACCGTTCCGGCTTAATCTGGCCCTTATACCTTTTTAATAATATAGCAGATTTCCTGCTCGTTCTTTTCGGATAATTTTTTGTTGCTTTCCTAAGAAAATATTTAATGTTTCCAGTTAATATGTAAATTGCTAGTTTTAAGCTACGGCATTCCTAAGATAATGTTATATTCGGAAATGTCGGCAATATCCAGCGAAATTCGTTCTTGATATCCTTAAATCCAAACGGAAAGTTCTTTAATTTTTCGCAAAACTCGTCCGTTTTTATACTTAAATAAATTTCCATTTATTATACATAACTTATAAAACTTTAGCTTATATCTCCTAGGAACTTAATACTTTTCTGCTACCGCGGAAAAGATAAAGTTGCCTTCGGCTTTTTAATCGATTATAGCTTTAAATATCCTGTTTTTATATTAAAGTGGAATTTCGATTTAACTGCGTAATCCTTTTACCGCCTTGCATAAGGTTTTATAAGTTAGGGCTCCTCGATACCTTACTTTCGAAGGCCTTTAGCGTTTTTTAACTTATGATGGTATCCAGCCTGAGAAAGTCTCCATTCGCGTACCTTTCGAATAGCATATTTAGTACATTAATCGTTTTTGCATTTAAACCACGTTTTTTTACCATATCTACATTCAAAAGTAACTGTTGTTCTTTAATTCAATCCTTAATCTTGCATTACTCGAATCATAAAGTCAAAAATATGGACCTCCGAAAAGGGTATTCTAACATCTAGGAGTTCGTATTAAATATAAAGCATCGGGAAATAACATAAATATCCTTGAAATATGACTTTCTAACTTTATTCTAATTCGGGATGTAAGTAACAAGACCTAAGGTATTGTGACCATCGGGGAGTTTCTATACACCTGTACTTGTTATCTGGTTTGGTAAGTATCTTTTCGTTCCATCCAGGCCAAAAGTCATTATCTTCTTTAGCTCGAAAATAAACGAAATAATCGTCAAGGTAACTAGTAATAAAATGCATTAAATTATGCTAATTTACTTGGGCTTTGGTATGTACTATGCATTCGGGAAGCTTACAAAGCTCCGGTGACAAGTATCTGTAATTATTAACGTCGGGTCGAAACTAACCATTATTATTATATAACTTGCAGCTTTGCGCGTCGAAATGGCAGCGACATCCTATGTTACAAACCAACACCTTACCAACTTAGGCACACGGTCGGGACAAGACTCAAGAAACCACCGACCAGATTACGTGACATGGATCCGAATGGATGAACGGATCTAAAGGGACCCATGCACCTAAACGATATGAATCCGAATGGATCTCCGGATCCATGGGAATCCAATTCACTTATATGATACGGATTTATGTAGATAAACAGATTTAAGGGAATCCAAGGCAAGATATATACGATCATTTTTTTTATGGTTTAAATAAATTATTAGCTTATAATATAATTTGGTTACCTAAATTATTTTTAATAATTTGCTATTACTAAACCTAATTATTAAACGTATTATTACTTAGTTTTTTACGACATTACTGCTAACATAAACCGTACGATTAGGTTTAATAATTAGTTAAATTTTTTAACCGTTATACGTTACAAGCCTTTGTTTAGCAGTATTATTAAATTCTGAGCCATATTATCGACTTTTTGTCTTTTAATAAGCAACCCGCCTTTAAGAAAACTTTTCAGGTACTTAAGGATAACCCTATAAATTCCGATAATAAGGAGATTCGACCTAATTTCTCCTAGGAAAAAGCCTTACGACGAGTTGATTAATTAATTAACGCGGTTACTTGACTTACTAACGATAAGATCGAGCTTACTAACATACTCGAAAAAACTTGCGAATAATTAAAAGCTTAAAAAGTTAAGCTAGCAAGATACGCAAGTATGGAATAGCCCGACCAACCGGATTAGCCAACCCAACCAACATAGCCTACTTAGACGGCCTATGGTAAGGAATCCGGAAAAGTCCTAAAGCTTACCAAACCTACCCCTTTCGACGGAATTACCACTAAGTTATAACAATTCCTTACGGAATGCCGTACCTACTTTAAATACTTTTTAATTAAATTTATAATATTTACCTTTTAAATCTACTACGTTATAAAACAGTTAACCGGGAACGCGGCCATTTAATTTAAACCTACCTCACGTAAGTAAGTTACTAAACCCCCTGAATAAAAATCTGTGGAAATTACGAATATTTATAACGATTACGAAAGATTCGAGAAAAAATTAAGAGAGGCATTCGGGGTAGTAAATAAAAAGATTAAAGCTAAAAAAAAAATTTAAAGATCTAAAGTAAAAAGGATTAGCCTTTGGATACGGCAATTCTTTTATTTAACTAATTTCGAAGATTAATTAAAAATAAAAAACGTTAATGGCTATATTTTTTAACGGCCTAAAAAAGGAGGTACAAAAAAATGTTTAAGAATGAACGCTCTGAAAAGTTAATGGACTATATCGTCATGGCAGTTAAGATCGACGATCAGCAATACGCTTAGAAAATTCGACATTTTAAGAACTGACAAAATAACAAGCTAAGTCACCCCCTTAGCACTAGCACGCCACGAAGAACCAATACGTCCTATGGAACGGTACCAGGACCCATGGAGTTAGGCACAATATAATAACGTAACCCACGCATTATCAAATGCTTTAATTATAACAAGATGGGATATAAGGCCTATTAATACAAGATAACCAAAAAGCTATAACAAAATACCTGGACACGGGTTCCCCATGGATCCCCTCGAACCAGCCAAGGAAACGACAATAAACTAATTAATATGATCAGGATTAAGGATAACCACAATCTGTCGGATACAGTAGCTCTAGGTCGGAAGGAATCGGTCCGTATGTCGCGCTAATGGGTGGAGGACACAGGGGTAGCAGCTAATTTGTATGAAAGATTAATTCCCTTCTGCCCTGACGAAAGATAGTTAGCTGTTATCATTATCAGAACCAATATACGAATGAAGCTGCAACGAAAATACTTAATTTGCGTGGTTTTAAGCTGTTTGATAATTATAAGCCCGGATTGCAAGGTTCTTTAAATTTATTATATTTATCGCTAAAAACCTTTTTTGCTGTTAGCAAACTAGGTGCTAAACAGTTAATTAAAACGGATCACGATAAGCAACAACTTAGGATCGGTTATAAAAGCGAAGCTCGAAGAGTCAGGCGAATAAAACGCGTGGTGGGAAGAACTTTTTAATTGTATACCCGAAAATATCGTTAGGTTATTTAATCCCGAATTAGAAGAAACGCTATTTATAGAGCCCGAATACCTTTTGTTTGGAGATGTTAATCGGCGTGCAAGCATACCGGCCGATCTCGACGAAAGCGAGATGACGAAATATAAGAACTTTCTTTAGATATATTAATTCGAGAAATAACGTTACGACTTGTAATAAAAGAACATTATCGCCGTAAGGTCGATGATATATAACTCCGTTAAAAAGTCGTATTTGCCTTATCTGAAAGCTAGCGAACCGATACGCGAATGGATTAATAACTTAAAGTAACATGCCGGTACGAATGCGGATAAAGCGGTAAAGCTCGTAAAAGCTAAATATAAAAGAGTTTTAAAAAAAGGAAGATACGTTAACTTAAAGGATCTTTATGAATAGCTTAAAAAATAAGATATAATTATGGCGAACGCCGTAAAAAATGATATTTTTGAATTAGTCGGCTTATAATAAGTGGATAACTTCGTTAATATGATGGCGCTACTTAAAGCGTGGTACGTAAATTAATTACGGCTGGCTATATTTCGAAACGAAGTTGATAAGCTGTTTTATAGGACCGTTATTAAGGAAGCGCTTACGCTAATGAAGACACCCTTACGGCAGAGAAAAACAAAGTTGTTTGTTAGGACCGTAAGAGGCGGTGCTTACGTTACGGCCTTCGGAGGTAAAAGTTCTGTTGCAAAAAGCGATTAGCCTGTTAATAAAACTTTATTTTTAAAATCATTTCGTAAACGGGCAGGAATTAACTTTTAAATTAAGGATCGTAACCTTAAAAAAAGTAAAAAAGGTTGCTAAATATGTAATGATGACGGATATAATATACGGAATTGTAGATGTATAATTAACATCGTAAATAAAAGGATCCTCGAAAAAAAAAAAAAAAGTTCGATAAAAGGATGGCCTTTAAAGTTAAACTCCGTAAGGAGGTTAAAGCGATTAGGAAGAAGGTTTTCGGAAACCTTGAATTTATAATGGCCTATGGGTAATAACGGTTAGCGGATAGAGTAAAGAAGATTCTGATAGGTTCGGTAAATGGTATATTATATAAGGTATTTAACGTACTGGATATGTATTTATTAAAGAATAGCGTTATTTTAAATTCCGGAAGGTTTATTTATATATTTTACAACTTAACCCGATTTAAAAGATTCGTAAAGGTACCGAAAGGCCATATGGTTTTAGCTGGTAATACTGAAGTAGCGATTTTAGGATATGGGGATGTTACGATATATGTGGAAGATTTACGTAGGAAAAAAAAGAGCTTAGTATTAAAGGAAGTAGCTTATTGTTAAGGCTTTTATTGTAATATCGTTTCGTATAAGCGCCTCGAATAGGAGGGCTATTATTAGGATATCCTTAATAATAACGTAAGGTATCGAGACGATTATAAGGAATTATGGGTTTTAAAAAAGAAGGAAGGTTAACGTGTAATCGAAGATAGAAGTTATATGAGGGCCGCTTTTCCTGTGATTAAAAAGGTAGGTAAAGTAGCAGGTTAAGTGAGGGCTTAAGCCTTAGGGTCGGGGTTGCTGTGGTATTTAAAAATGGGCTATTACGGGCTAAAGCTTTTAAAATACCTACTTAATTATTACCGTAAAGCGTTATTAAAAGGCCCTAGGATGGCCGAATGCCCGGCGTATGCCTTGTCGAAAATGAAGGAAATCCCCTTACGGAGAAAGCCAGACCTTAAAGCGATAACGCCTTTTTTAAAGGTGCGCTTGGATTGGCAAGACCTTTCGGAGGAAGTCCGTGGATATAAACGGGTGCTGATAATTTTATGTAAAGCTTTATATTAAGCGATAATATATTTTTGCGTAATATTAGGAAGAAAGGATAAAAACTTACGTATCTTGAAGTATTATGTAGGTTGGATTAAGAGTTATTTTGGGCTTAGCGTGAAGTTTATTTAAGGAGATATGGAATTTGTCCGTAATTTATACGTTAGATGGTTGCGTTTAGAAGGGATTTTAGTTAAGCTTTTTGCTTTATATACGCACGTTTAGAATAGAGGCGTAGAACGTTCGGGGGGTGTGCTGATGGAGAAGGCGCGTGCGATGAGGATTAGGTCGAAATTGCCGTATAACTTGTGGAAAGAGCCCGTTAGCTGCGTTACCTATTTTCATAATAGGACCCTAACAGCTGCCTTTAGGTGGAAGACCCCATATAAGGTTATGTGCACTTACCTGCCTAAAAAGGATAGGATATTAGGTTTTAGAACGCCCCAGTTAACTTATTTTAAGGCTTACGGTTGCAGGTGTTACATATTAAAGCTAAACCCGAATTATAAGTTAAACAAGTTGCAGAAGCTGGATCCTAAAGCATATATCGGGTATTTTATGGCGTATAACTTCATGAATATATATAGGGTATAAGTACTAAAGCTCGGGAAGGTAATTATAACAAAAGACGTGGTTTTTAACGAGACGGAGTTCTTTAGTAGGAATGATATGTTGTACCGTTCGGAGGAGATAATTAGGAACCTTAAAGATCTAGTTGCGAAAATATAGCTACCTAAAGAATTAATAGTTAATGAAGTAATCCTAAAAGAAGACGATTCGGAAGTGGAAATCGGAGATGAAGATAAGGTTAATGCCTTTTCGAACGAATAGTAATTAAAGGATGAGATTATTTAAGACGAAATTATTATAAGATATAAAATAAACCTTGAAAATATAAGCTGGGATAACTTTTTATAGCTATCCAAGTTAATAAAAGGGATATCGTACGTTGATTATATCGGCCTAACGGTTAGACTGCTTAATTAACAGGTTAAGAAAAAGGTAAAAGAAGATTTACGATGCGAGGATGATTTACGAGTTTTGCATAAGGAAGAAAGGTTTTATAGCTTCCGCGGATATAAGGTCGCCAGCTTTTGGATGGGAGCGTTCGTTACAAAAAGGAAGTTTTCTTTTTATCGAAAAGATTTTGCTAAATTATTTAAAAACGTACGTAAGCTGGAAAATTACCCGGTAAAGTAATAATTCCGTACGGCGTAGGAGGTTTACCTTAAAAAGTATGATTTTTTTAAGTCGTAAAAAGAAGTGATTACGAAGTTAGCTAAAGGTTATTAAGTGCTTTATTATAAATGGGTATTTACATATAAGTTCGATAAATATGGAAGGTTTTAAAAGTGCAAAGTTAAGCTTGTAGTATGTGGAAATTAATAGGAAGCGGGAAACTTACCGATAAAAGCGATAACGTTAGCGGGAATAGCGCTGCGATTAATTTTCGCAATAGTTGCTAAGTTCGACTTGGAGTTAACGCAGTTGGACGTAATTAACGCCTTCGTTTATAATGATCTAGATAAGGAGGTTTTTATGAAGATGCTTCTAAGGTTTTTGAAGGAGGGGAAGGTATTTAGGTTTAGGAAGGCTTTGTATGGCTTAAAAAGGTTACCCCTCCTGTAGCAGAGAACGCTTATAGACGCTTTTAAAGACCTGGGCTTTAAAAAGGTTCTCCAAAAGCTTTGTATGATGATAAAGGGTGATATATTGGTATTTTTCTTCGTGGACGATATCGTGTTAGGTTATAGGAAAAAAAGAAAAAAAAAAGTGATAGAAACGATTATTAACTTGAAAAAACGGTTCAAGATTAACGAGTTTGGAAAGCTTAAATGGTTTTTAGGAATCTACGTTTTGCGACGAAGAAACGAACGATTAATCTGGCTGTTATAAAAGTCGTATATCGAAAAGGTGATAGCTTAGTATCAGATTGATACGTTAGGCCGAATTTTTCGTATTTTTATAAATTAGCACGAGTTTTTTCCGTTCGAAGGATAGGTAACAAACAAGTAGCGAAAGTTATATCAGAAAAAGGTCGGTTCGATCCTTTTTGCGGCAATTTTTATATGTCCTAACGTCGCGTTTACCGCCTCGAAATTGTCACGTTTTAATTATAACCCGTCAGACGCTTATTACGAAGCTGCAGATAGGGTGATACGTTATTTGTATTATACCCGTAGTCTCGCAATTCGGTATGGGGGTAACGGGGACGCTTAGGTAATAGTATGTATGAGTAACGCTTCGTTCGCCGATAATTTAATCGACCGGAAGAGCTTTTAAGGGTTCGTAATCTCGTTGTTCGGAGGAACAGTAACGTAAAAAGCGAACAAGCAGGATACCGTTACGATAAGTACGATTAAAACAAAGTTATTAGCTTTAAGCTAGACTGCAAAGGAAGGGCTGTTTTTAAGCAGGCTTTTAAAGGTATTAACATTAAAGCTTGATTATCTTTTTACGGTGGATTATGATAATAAGCAAACCTTAAGGTTATTTATTAAAAACGCCTTAAAGTTCGTAACGAAGCTGAAGTACGTCGAGGTGTATAACCACTGGTTAAGGCAGGAATGTCTGCGAGGAAACGTATAGGTTAGGTGGCAGGAAACGAATAATATGGTGGTTGACGGACTTACGAAGTTACTTACGGGTGACGCGCATAAAAGGTTCGTGAAGCTTTTAAGGATGGAAAATATTACGTAGTGGTTAGAGTCTATTAAGAAGGAGGACGAACTCCGCGAAAGGATCATGGCGCGTCGGTTAGAGCGTAAGGTAACGCAGGAGTTCCTAATAGGAAGCGATCTCGATCGACTTTAGAAGGACCTAATCCACTGATGATCCTTTAGTAATAAGCCCTAACGAGGTCTGCGATGGCCTTACTAAGGGGTATGTCGGATACAGTGGCTCTAGGTCGGAAGGAATCGGTCCGTGTGTCGCGCTAATGGGTGCAGGACACAGGGGTAGCAGCTAATTTGTATGAGAGATTAATTCCCTTCTGCCCGGACGAGAGACAGTTAGCTGTTATCATCATCAGAACCAATATACGAATGAAGCTGCAACGAGGATACTCAATTTGCGTGGTCTCAGGCTGTTTGACACAATCTCCTTAAGGAAGTACAACAAGGACTGCAGGAAGCAAAAAAGCTATCCTAAGCAGCCATCCAGGAACAACAAGTCCCTACTACAGGACCTACGGTAGCCTAATAGCTAAAGGAATACGACGGATGGAAGGAGCTTTTAAAGGATAATCTACTTTCCCGCTCTTAGAAAAAACGGCGATAGCGGTACGAATAGTTAGAATTAAACGCATAAATTAAGAAGTACCAAGGTTAAGATGAAAACCTATTCCTAGGACAACCAGACCGATATAAGAAACTTCATGCTCTCCAGTACAAGCGCACCTATTGCCAGAGGCATATGGAAAAAAACGATACATTAAGATACGACTCACGCGAATGTACAATCAGGGATTTAATTTTCACAATCAAACCAGAAAAGACCTTAGGGACTAATGGTGATACAAACACCTAAAAACATTTACCTTAAAATATACCATCAGCATCATCACGGCAGCAACAAGTTGGCCCGAAGAAAAGCGTTACCCGGACGAAAACCCTATATGCCATTACGGATGGTACGATCACAAGACAAGAAAAAAGTAGATCCACCAGATAGTTATGAAGGCATTTCTGAAAGTAATTAAGAACTTAAATTTCCGTTTAACCTTTACGGATAACCCGGATAAACGATAAAAGATTACATATGAAATAGAAAAAAGGAATAAAAAAATAAGGTAGTACGACGTCCAATTCCAAACACGATAGAAGGGACAAGGAACCCCCGAACCAAAATATATTACCAGAAAAGATTTTTAGATGCCAGTCCTATTACTCGAAGTTACCCTACGTCGACAGGAAGGAAAGCTAAAGTAATTATAAGCATTTAATTAACAAAACCAAAAGCGTATTAAGGCGTTAGAAGATAAGTTAAAAAACGAACGTTATCTATAAGAAAGCCGTAAAATGGTAAGACTCGGAAAAACTAGCAGGAGCTTCCCTGAAGGACTTTCAACGCGATAATAGGAGCCAAAAACGACCTTATCACCTTATAAGTAAAAATTGGGACATATTAGTTTACCGTATTTATGGACTACGGAATAACAAAAAGTAACTATATTACGCCGGATATGGTTAACCGATTTCGACTACCATGAAAGGAAAAGATGGAACCTTACATCGCTAAAAACGCAAAAAATTAAGCATTTATTTACGATAACGAAAAGAATAACTGCGAAATTAATTATTTCGAGACTTTCGTTAATGGACGAAATTAGATAGCAAACTTCGATATCGTTCCGATAGGGAATTACGACATAATCCTTAAAAAATCATAGCTATACCAGTATAACCTTTTAATCGATTGGATAATTAACCAGGTAAAATTTACTTTATATCCATTCGATAATAAAAAGCAAGATATGAACAGATTTTAATATTTAATCGAAGATGGCGATAAATGCAGGCATAAGGACATAATAGAAATTTTACCACCTACAGGAACAAGATAAAAAAAAACAAAGGTACCATAAAGAAATACAACGTATTATCGTTACCATTAAAACGAAATTGCGAGAAATAAACGATTACTTACAGTATTAACCCCTAAAGCTAAAAGCCAGAGCTAACGTAGCTTTACAGTACCATAAATATAAATAACTGTTGCGTAAAAAATTCGAAACGAAATTATTAAAATACGGCGAATGGGACCATAAGATAGTCCTTAAAAAAGGGACATTAATTAAACTCTATCCGATATACAACTTTAAAGACACAAAATTATAAGCATTACGTAAATATCTCGAAAACAAGCTTCGAAAAGTTTACATACGACGTTTCAGTTTATTAGCCGGATACCCCATATTCTTCGTACTCAGGAAGAACGGGAAGTTACGCCTGGTTATCGATTACAGGTAGTTAAACGATATCACGGTCGAAAATAGAATATCGTTACCCTTAATTAACGAAATAAAAAATCGCCTTTATAAAGCAAATTAATTTACGAGCCTAGATTTTAAAGAAGGATATAATTAAATCTGCATCAAACCAGGATACGAATGAAAAACAGATTTTAGGACGAAGTACGGACTTTTCGAATATTTCGTTATACCTTTTGCATTTACGAAGGTACTAGTAATTTTTTAACGAATAATTAATTATGTATTTAGGAAATACTTAAATATTTGCATTATTTATTACCTCGACGACATTCTCATCTACTCGAGAAACAAAAAGGAACATACGGAAGACATTTATATAGTTTTCCAAGCCTTATAAAATGCCAACCTGTTAATTAATAACGAAAAAAGCCAGTTCTATATATAAGAAATAGAATTTTTAAAATATATTATCATCCCAGGATATATCAAAATGAACCCCAAGAAGATCGCTTTAATATAGAAATAGGAAACGACTATTATAATCAAGGAAGTATAAGCCTTCCTCGGATTTACTAACTATTACAAAAAGCTTATTCGAAACTTTAGCAAAATAGCTATACCACTGTCGAACTTAACGAAAAAAGGAAATATATTTTCCTTGATATCAAAAACGGAAACCGCCTTCTAAAAGATTAAAAATACGATTACCAGCAAGCCAATATTAATCAGATACGACCTAAGCCGTTTAGTTAAGCTTAAAACCGACGCTTCGGATTATGCTTTAGGCGTAGTAACAGGGTACCGCAATAATTAACGCCCTTTATACCTTATCGCCTTTTGCTTTTACACATTAAAAGCAACAAAGTTAACCTATACCATTTCCGACAAAAGATTTATGGTTATTATTAAGGCTTTCCGAGAATTAAGATATTATCTTAAGGGAAACTTTTACCAGGTTAAGGTATATACCGATCATAAAAGTCTTACCCGCTTCATTACTATCAGAAAACTTACAAAACAATAATTACGTTATACCGAAAGGTTAACAGAATATAACTTTATTATTATCTAGCAGAAAGGATTAAAAAATGGCAAAATACACGTATTTAACCGGAAATTAAACCTTGAGGAGAAAATAATTAAGGTTAACCATCAAATCTTCGACACTACGCTAGAAGGATACCTGCAATTACGACAGATAGCAATAATTAAAGTAACACCTTTTAGTTTATACCCAAGAATCTAGGAATATAACGGCAACCTACCTGAAAACCAGAAAATAAAAAGAACATAAATCCTAGAAGAATATTAAAAAACATTAGTACGAAATATATACGAATATTAGTTATACGGATACCCAGGGATTTATAAAAACCTAAAACGACTATAACGCACTTATTACTTTCCTAAAATAAAATCAGTAATAAAGAAAGTACGATAATAATGCCATATCTGCAACAAGGCAAAAACTCGACGACATAAGCCATACGGAAAACTACGGCCATTATTAATCGTAAAGCAACCATGGCATTTAGTTATATTTGACTTTATTACCAAACTTCCGCTATTAGAAGACCTAGCCACGAATATACATTACGATAGTATCTTTATGATCGTTTATCGATTTATTAAACTTTCTTATTTTTTATCATATAATAAGGATATAAACGCAGAACAACTAGCTTATATCTTTTTAAAATACATTTTAGGAATGTACGGATTATTAATAGAAATTATTTTAGATAAAGGAACGACATTTACTTCGAAATTTTAACAAGGACTTATGGCACAACTGGGCCTAAACTATAAACTATCCAGCGCATTTAAATTATAAACAGATAGATAAATAAAAGAAATTAACCAAATACTAAAAACTTACTTACGATATTATGTCAATTACGAATAAAACGATTAGATCCAAAAGCAACCTATTGCATAACTAACCTATAATACCAATTACCACGAAAGCATTAAAATAACTTTAACAAACGCCAACTTTAGTTTTATACTAAAAGCTTATAAGGATACACGCAAAGGACTTATTGATATTAAAATAATTTTCACATCAAAATAATTTAAGCAATTATACGCAAAGATAAAAACAAAATTCGAATTCGTACGTAACTAGATAAAGAAATATTATAAGCGGAAAAAGTTAAGAAAATCAACCTTCTAAGAAAGAAAAATGGTCTACCTAGCTACCAAAAACATCCAAACCAAGCGATTAAATAAGCAACTCGATTTTAAATATATCGGACCATATAAAATCATCAAGAAAATCTTAGAAAACAATTACTAATTAAAACTACCCGCCAAAATCAAACTCCATCTAATTTTTCACGTTTCCTTACTCGAATCAATAGCAAATATTATCAAAGTTAATACAGGATATAAAAAAAGGCAAAAAGAGATGCACCGATATACGAAACAGAAAAGACTTTAAATTTACGTAAAAAAAGTGGATTTATCGAATACCTAATTAAATAAATAAAAACTACTCGGATTCCGAGAATACCTAAAAACCCGCCAAAAATCTAATAAACGCCTAGCGCCTATTAAAAAGCTTTTACCAGTAAAACCGGTAACGTTTAAAATAACTTTCTAACCAGGGTCCGCCGGAAAGGATTAGTTAACGGTCTTATGGCTAAATAAATCGATTACCCCCGTAACCTAAATAACCTACGTAATAACCTTTACCTTAACCTTTTCCTACTTTTTTAATTTATCCAACGATTACAGGCCACGATTAATCATTTCCATACCTTTAATACGAAAAAACTTTTATTATTAACGTAACCATTATACAGAAAAATAACTTCATTTATATCCCGCTGCGATTAAAAAAGGCGCTTTTCGCCAAAAGCCTCCTCACGTCTTAACCGTTCTTTTTTCCGTAAAATGTTATGAAGAGAATTAATAAGAATACCCGAATTATTATAATTCCGCTTATAACGGACGTAATTTCGGCAGCAAGCGACGTTCTCTACCATAATGCATTTTTCCTTCTATATAAAGCACACGGAACAAAATATAACTTCAAAACCAGAATCTTTAATACCAAAAGATAACTTTTCACGTTTTCTTTTTTGATCAAAGTGTTATTGCGACTTTGCAAGTTTTTTAATAATTCTCTTAAGCATAATAAATATGTAAAAAAAGGAAAAAACTTACCAAGTTTAGAAATCTTCAAGGGCAAAGATCATGGAAAAGAAAAATCGTATTATAAACTAACACCTTACCAACTTAGGCACACGGTCGGAACAAAACTCAAGAATCCACCGACCAGATCACGTAACATAAATCCGAATAAATAAACGGATCTAAAAAAATCCATGCACCTAAACGATACGGATCCGAATAAATCTTCGGATCATAAAAATCCAATTCATTTATACGATACGGATGCGTATGGATAAACTGATATAAAAAAATCTAAGGCAAAATATATACGATCATTTTTCTCATGGTTTAAATAGATCACCAGCTTATAATACAACTTGGTGACCCAGATTACCTTTAACAATCTGCTATTACCATATGTAATTATTAAACGTATCATTACTCAGTTTCCCACGTTATTACTGCTAACATTTTCTTTTTGTAGTATTTAACGCCGGGGGGTTAAGCCGTATAGCGGTTATCCTAGAGCCTCCTTTAGGGCATATAAGGCGTGCTAAGCTAGGTGAAGCTATCTTTAACTAACTTATTTATAACTGCAGACCTATTTAGCAGTTTTTGTCCGTAAACGCGTTGTCGTTTTTAGCGTATTAAGTTATATCCTCCTTTTTCTATGCGAGGGCAATGCTTAGCGTTTTCCCCCTTCCTTTAGCGCAAGTTTTCGAGGGCTAAAGTTTAAATTATAGTTGTGATAATTGGGTATGTTAGTTAGCTTTTTGCTATATATTATGTACCTAGACGCATTAATAAGTACAAAATTATTTTTTTCCCACGTCCTTTTTAACTTCCTTAGAAACGCCTAAAAGTACCTGCCTAATTCCCTATATTTAATTTAAAGAAGATCGTTAGGGCGTTAAGTAAGTTTTGCAGTCATAAAATAATCGTTTCGTTTAAAGTGATATCCGGTAACGGTTTTAATATAACCCCGTTCCGTTTTTTTCGCGTATAGATATTCCCGTAAAACTTCGTAACCTTAATATAATCCTTAAAGGCGATTAAGCTATTTATAAGCTTTTTTAGGTAATGAACTTTATTTTCAAGTTTCTATGAACGCATTTTTGGTTTTAATAGTTAATTTTCGAAAAAGGCGTCGCTTCTTTATAATAAACTAGGTATTTGGGCGTTTTAAGCTGACCGTAAGTATAATGTAGTTCGCCGTCGTCGTGCTTAAATTTCCGGTAATATTAGGTAAAGTTTCTATGCCCCGTACGAAACGCCAGATAATAATAAAAAGCCGGTTTTGTGAAGTATATTAATTTATTAAAATAACGTAAATAATATTTTAGTTTTTAAATTTTATAACGTTATAAAAGTTTAATAATAGTTATTTTTTATTACGTTTTTTATTATCTTTTATTTCGGAACCTTATTTTAGATTTAATCCCGTAAGTTATAATTATATAATCGTTATTAACGTTTTTTAATTTTAAACCTGCTTTTATTAACTTATTCGTTAATTCGTTTTCTTTTACGTTCTAATATCTCGAATTTTAGCGTACTTTGACGTTATGCATATCCGCCGTTACGTAAAAACTTAGGTATGCCTATTAGAAGGATATAGTAATATTTGCCTTAATTTTTTAAATCGTTCCCGTATTATCCAGGCAGATTTATATTTGCTTTCGGTTAATTTTCGGTAATCCCATAATAACGCATTTTAATTTTTTCCTAACTTTTGTTATTTTCGTATCGAAAATAATAAAGTAAGGGTTTAGGCGTTCGTATCCCGTACCGAAAAGTCGCTTATTTTGGTAAACCGTAAAGTCGTAACCGATTTCCGTTTTATTTTGCGAACCGTCCGAAAAGGCGATAACGTTTTTCAGTAATAAAGCCGTATACCAGGCCTCGAAAGTTACGGTAGGTTCCTTTTTGGTAAGTCTTTATATAAAGTCCTTTCTTAAATTAGGTAGGTACTTAAGAGGGATTAAGATAGGTCGTTATACGGGTGGTAACATTCTTGCCGTTACTTGTATTTTAGTTTTAGGATTTTGTAAATCTTTTACCTTGCGTTTCTTAATGGTTTTAACCAGTTCGGTTCTTTAGGTTAAGGGGTGATCTTTGTCGACAGTTCGGAGCTTATACGTAAATCTCCATAATGCGAGGTCCAGGGTTACTTATGCTGTCGGCAATCCCGAATTACGATATAGGACGTCCGTAGGTGTTGTTTTCCATACTAGCAGGGTAGCTTTGGTAGCTAGGGTAAAAATCCGTTAGACTTTTTTTACGTATTAGTTTACCTTAGCGTTAACCTTATTTTTTTTTACCTGTTTGGTACGTTTTCCGTATTATACTTCCGCGCCGTATAATGCCGTAGAAATAATAGACGTAATTATAGCTTTCCGTAATCCTGCCGCCGGGGGCCCGTATTTCGTATTTGTTAGGTACCGTATATGCTGGGCGAATTGTATTGTTTTGCTTATTTTTTTTAAAACGTACCGCCTACATGTTAACTTTCTATCGAACCATACCTTAAGCTACTTAAATTTTGGCGCCTTATTACTGTCCTCCGGTTTCTTTACCGGGTAAATTATGAAGTTGTCGCCGACTACCACCGACGGATCGTATTCCTCTCGCATTCTGGTAATATGTAATAGCTCGCACCTTTCTAAGGCGAAATAAACCCGGTTTTTTTTACCTTATTATAATACCTGCTGTACGTTTCGAGCTAAAAGTTATACGTTTTTATTAAATATTTTAAACGTTTTATATAAATATAAATCGTCCGTATAACCGAATCTTAAAGTCCGGTCCTATTACAAGAGCTTTGCGAAGTATAATATATATAGTACCGGGGAAAATGGGGAACCCTAAGGTGTACCGTATCGGACCCGGCTATAGCCCGTCGTTTTGTATTCGAGCCGTACCCGGATTTTCTTATCCGATAAAAAGGATTCCGTAAAACGGAACACCGGCAGCGGCCAGCCTTGGTATCTCATTTTTTCTAGTAGGCATCTTTATAGCAAGGCATCGAACGTTCCCTATACGTTTATTATAACCATAAAAACCTTTCGTCTGGTTACGAATGCCTGTTCCGCGTCGTATACGAAAGACGTTACCAAATCCATCGTTAATCGCTTAAGTAACGTTTTACCGTATTGTAAGTTAAGGATGTTATTCGTTAAGGCGATTTACGTTAGCCGCTTTGCTATTATCCTTTCTAGCCCTTTACCGAAGTAGGAAAATAAGGCTATGGGCCGCCAAAACCTGGGCGACTCTTTATTCCTTTTCCTCACCTTGGGTATCATCGATACCTCCGCGTTCCGCCAGGGGACCGGGAAATATGTAAGTCGGAGCGCATTTTTAAAAACGTTTTTAACGTATTACTTAATCGACTTCCAGCCAGCCTTTAAATAGCTAACCGTAACGCCGTTTATCCCGGGTAAGGTACTCGATACCCCTATAACATAAGCTTCGGCTTCCTTAAGTGTTACCGTAATATCCCAAGGTAGCTAGCCGCTTTGTTAGTTTATATTTTCCAAAGGGTCTTAATTTAGGTCGTCGTTTATTAAAAATCGTTTTTTGATTTCCGTACGTAAAGCCTTAACCTTATTAAGCGTATTTTTTATTACCTTATTTTTTACCCGTAACGGTAAGGGCTTTAATCTGGACCTAAACTTATGCTAGCTAATAATTTTATAAAGTTTGTCGTCCGTAAAGGCCGTCCTGGTAACTTTCTGCCAATAATTTCTTTTGGCCTTACGGATAACCGATAAGAATTGCCGATATTCGGCCGTATAGCTTCGGTCCGGATTACCCTGGTCCGTAAATTATCTATATATTTCTGAGTTTTTATAAATACGGTAAATATTTTGGTAATCTTACGTTCATTATGGCGCCCGGCATTTTTAGTTTGTTGCCGGCTTCCTTATTACTTTTATCCCTAATTAAAAAACCGAAATAATAACTTTTACCCGGAAATCTAGCTTTTCCGGTAAGGCTACCGGGCCCGTTTCCGGCAGTGAGGTTACGTCCGTTACGATTAAACCCGCAAACTTATTTAGGTTTAACTTCGATATCCGTAATCGGTATTATTTTTTTTATTTTTTATTTTTACCCGGAATAATTATTAAAAGCGTAAAGTAATCCGATCCGGAATTACAGTCGTCGTATACGGAAGTTTCCATAAAGGGGATATTAAAAAGAATGAAATTTAATACGTACCCCGCTTTATACGTGGGCTTACCGGGTATGCTTATATAGATCATCCCGCTAATAGTAAGCCATTATACGATATCCTTCCTTTTATTTCTTTTTTTAATACTTAATTCGAAATACGGATTTTATATATCTTAATTATCTTTTACCAGGTAGTTATCCGGCGGTACTAGGTTAATACCATAATTAACCGTTACGTCCGTACGGGGCTTTTGGTACGTATTTAGTATAAGGTATTTATTAACGTTTAATTTTAGCAAATCTTAAAAGTAAACCGGTCGTCGTTGTTATACCGCTAGGTGCCGTTTTTTTTAACGTAGGTTATAACCCGGAACCTTTCTTTTTCGTTCGTTTAGTTATTTATTAATACGTAAAAGTTAAATCCTAGATAGTTTTACATTTTTGTATTTCCTTTTATCTAAGGTTTTTAAATTTGGATTATATTTATACTTTAAGCTTAGTATAATTTTAATAAAGTAATACATAATATAAAGGTATTGCGAATATTATATTAAGTTACGTATAGGTTACCTAATTTCGGTAATTCGCTTTTATCCGTACGGCGCCGCCGGCGTTTTTATTCCCGTTTATCCCCCGTTATTATACGGGGGAAGTAGTTTAGGTATTTGTTATTTTGGTTTTTAGGGTTAGGCGTAAACGTAAATTACGTTAATTAAAATTAGCTATTACGGTACTTCGTACCTTAAGGCAGGGTAAGCGACTTTTAATGGTTATTTCGATAAATATTTTAACGTTACCGTTACTTTCGGTATCCGTTAATTTTGACGCTATAATCGGCCTTAATCCGGAATTAGACGTTTTTAAAAGTATATAAATAGGCCTGAACTTTATAAAGGTTATTCCGTTATAGGTTCTTTTTCTACCGCTAGCTGCCTAACTTGGTTACGGCCTATTAGGTTTTTTTACCGTAAGTTAAGATGGTTTCCCGTTTTCCTTAACCTATCCTTATTTTCGTAAAATATTTTCTTCTTTATACTTTTTAGCTTCCGCCTTTCGGACGTTTTTAGTTCGTTTTTCGTTAGCCGTACCAGCTGTTTTTTGATTTATTTAAGGGCGGCCGCGTAATTTTCGTATCCTGCTTAAAAAAGACCTTAATAGTTCGTATATTTAAGAGGCCGGTTGTATTCGCCTTCCGGGTATTGATTTAGCCTGTTTCCGCAGTTATTATACCGCCTAACCGGTTAATACCGTCCTTTAATATAATACCTTTAGCATCTTAGGTTATATAATTCGGTTACCGGTTTTTTAGTTATTAATCTGGATTACCCGTTAATATTAAAACCCTAAAAGGACCTAATTAAGGTTAAAAAGATATTATTTAGGTTCCGTAACCAGTTATAAGGTCGGGCCCGTACATCGACGGTTTGCAGCTTCCGGGCTGATATTTAATTTATTCGTAAACATTATTATAAATAACGTTTTATATATTAATAGTACGTTCCGGGTTGATATAATTCGGAGAAATATACGGTACGTTCGGTATTACGTTAATATATTATTATTCCGGTATTTAAATATTGTCTGCGTTTATAATATTGTTTACGCGTTATTTTGCGTTTAATTCGAGAAATATATCCCGGATTGGTTTGGTAATTAATTTAATAAATCAACCCATATTCGTAACCGTAATGTTCGGAATATCCGATAGCTGTAACTTTAAGTATACGAATTCCTTATATATAGCCGTTTTTAACGTAAAGAGTTGTTTTTTATAAGCCCGCCGCCTTTTACTTAAACGGATTAAGATTTTATTATTTTCTTTATTAAAAGATTAAGATCCGGTAAAGCTGATTTTGGTTGTCGATTTAGCGATTTCTGTACTGTTACTTGGGTTGGAACTATACCCCGATTTGGATATATTAATCTAAGAAATTTGTTTATTTTTTGTTTCCGAATTAGTTGGTTACGAACTTAGTAACCATATAAAGGCGTAAAGCGTTCCGTTAAAGGTCGAGAAAACCGCCGTATTAAGGTAGCCGACGAACATTTCGATAAAAAACTTTATTTTTACTTTATAATCCGTTTAATAATTACGTTCGTAATTTTTAACGAACGAATCTAGGTATTTAATTAAGTTCCTAATAATCGATTTTTTAACCTGGATTTGTCGTTTCATTTCGCCGAACCGGGAAGTAACAGTTAAGGTCGTAATATCGGGTTAAGGTCGATTAGCGGCTTTTCCGTTAATAATGTTTATTACCGGAAAAGCTTGGATATTAGCAGGTTTATTTTTTTTATTCCGTTATAATTATACGAGGTTTAAAAGGGTGAGTGGCTTAGGTTGTTAAATATATTAAGCCATGTCGTCAGGAACCCTAATTAGCTGCTGTAATATGGTAAGGGCTTCCATCCCCGTCGATTGCTGGTGGTTGCTAGCGATCGCGAGATTTTAGCCTTGGTGTTTTTGGCTTAGCTAATGGCGAAGTCGCTAAGAGCGCCAAAAGGTAGAAAATTGAATGTGATGCACGCTTAAGCAGTAACAGCTTTAAACGCACGGATGAAATATAGAAGGAAAGGTGACTACTGCCAACATAAACCGTACGACTAGGTTTAATAGTTGGTTAAACCCCTTAGCCGTCACATCCTAGCTTTATGGCTATTCTGGAGGTTATCTATCCGGGGTAATATTTGCAAGCCCTAGCTTTAAAGTTTTGGCAAATAAGACAATCCTCATATTCTAGGATGTCGTTCTAGATCTAAATACTAATAATAATAATAAATTCTAGCTGGAAGGAAATTAAGCTAACTTCTTTCTCTTCCTTTTCTACCTTACTCTCGGTTTTTTATTTAGCCGCTCTAACCTTCTTTTAGGGTTAAGAAATCCCTCCCTTCTTAGAATTACTTTTTGCGAGAAAGCGACATTCGCTTTTAAAATATCCCTTCTTACCATAATTAAAATATTTTATATCGGACTTATCTTTCTTAAGCCTTTTCGAAACGGTACTTACTTCTTTCTAAGGTTTGCCCTTATCCTTTTTAGTTCGGCTGCTAAAGCCTTTATCATTATGTCGTCTATTAGTTCTTTTTTTTTCGAAATACCTATTAAGAATACGTCGGTTAATAATAATTACTTCGTTGGTATATTGCTTAAAGAACCCCGTTTTGGTTACCATATATATTTTATTCTTAACTTCTGGTTTTAAGCCGTCGTAAAAAGGATAAAATAACGCGCTCTTAGATAAATTGGAAATTACGGCCCATTGGTTAGATTCCGTCATATATTCTATAACTAACTTGGTTTAATAAAGGAGGTATAATTATTTTACCGCGTGTTATTCCTTATCTGGATTTTCAAACATAGTTCGCATTCGGTCCTCGAAATATCGGTAATCGCTAAAAATATAATTGGTAATATCTAAAGATTACTTAAGGTAATTTTCCAGGTAATCTTTTATAATAAGGTCGAATTATAAGAAAACTCGTCTAGCAAACAGCTAAAAAATAACCATCACCTTTTAATAATCCTCCGTTAAAAAGCTTTAGTAAAACTTGCAATAAATTTTAGCCTAAACGAAAAGTCCTTCTATATCTATAATTTCGTTATATAGCTTTAAAGTAATTAGCTTATAACACTTAATTTTCGGCATTCCGTGGTAGCTAGAAGAAAAAATGGTGGCTTTGCGCCACCGATTAAGGCCGAATAATAAGGGTGTTAAGGTTTTTTTTTCCATTCCTCGGGTAAGTTAAGTTATTCTTTTTTTAAGGAGTTAAGGTCTTTCTTTTCGATCCTTTTCTAAGGTTTGGATTCTGCGCAAAAGGATCTTCATTTTCTCCTCGGGAGAAAACTCCCTTTCCTTTCCCTTTGGGCCCTAAAGCTTTTAAACCTTTAATTTCTTTTCTTTTTCCGAATTTCCCTAAACTTTAATAGTATCCTCTGGAGCCGGGATTAGATACTAGGTCTAAGAGGAAAAAGTGTTTCCTTTATTTCGAGTTATAAAAGGCATAATATTATCAATTAATTAAATAATTCTTTTAATAAAAGGTTGATTGTTTAATTTGGTTATTAATCCTTAATTAGCTTATAACAGGGATCGGGTATACTGTTTATATTTTAAACGTCGTTTGATAATATCATCTTTAGTAAGTTAAAAAAAACTGAAACCTAACTAGGCTTAAAATCATCCGTCGGTTATTAATTAAGGAATTATCAAAATATAACGAACTTATCATATATCTACCTGGAGGTATAAACAATATCCGAAAAAGAGTTTTAATTTGCAGGTAATAGTAAGGCGAAGGATAATTTATTAAGGGTCTGTTCGTTAAAAAGGTTTAAAGACTTTTCCTATAATAAAAAACCACTATCTCTAACTATAGGCTTAAATTGATGACAATGGGACGAAACTAAATAGGTGCTATTTATATAGGAAACTGGTTTATTATATATCTAACTGCCTTTTACTAAGTGTATTATGGATTTATGTAATGTATATAATCTGATCATTTATCAGATCACGTAAATCACGTCTAGTAGGCCAAGACCCTCCTCCGGGGTTTAGCCGTGCTAGGTCCACGCTAGGCCCCAAAGGTCGGTCTCCTCGGGACAGGAACCTCGTTCCTGGAACATATAAATACGTAAAAGTCTTCGTCTTAGAAGATGCCGTCAACATCATCACGGTAGCAACAAGTTGGCCCGAAAAAAAGAGCTGCCTTAACAAAAACCTGATATGCTATTACGGATAGTGCGATCATAAGACAAAAGAAGAATGGATTTACCAGATAATTATGAAGGTATTACTGGAAATAATTAACAACTTAAGCTTCCGTTAAACCTTTACAAATAACCTAAAAGAGCGATAAAACATTAAAAACGAAATAAAAAAGAGAAATGAAGATATGAAGTAATACGATGCCCATTTTTAAGCACGACAGAAGCGATAAAAGGCCCCCGAACCAGAATATATCAGCAGAAAAGATTTGCAGACATAAATCCTTTTATTCGAGGTTACTTCACGCTGATAGGAGGGATAATTAAAGTAATTGCAGGCCCTTAACGTATAAAACCAGGAGCGTATTAAGGCGTTAAAGGACGAATTAAAAGACGGACGCCATCTATAGGAAAGCCGTAGGATGGTAAGACATAAAAAAGCCTGCAGGAGCTTTTTAAAAGGGCTTTAAACACGACGATAAAAGCCAAAAACGACCTTATTACCTTGCAAATACGAATTAGGACATATTGGTTTACCGCATTTACGGACTACGAAGCAACAGGAAGTAATTATATTACGCCGGATATGGTTAACCGATTTCGAGTACCATAAAAGGAAAAGATGGAACCCTACATCGCCGAGAACGCAAAAGGTCAGGCATTTACCTACGATAATAGAAAGATAAGCCGCAAGATTAATTACCTTGAGATCTTCGTTAACGGACGAAACCAGATAGCACATTTCGATATCGTTCCAATAGAGAATTACGACATAATCCTCGGAAAATCATAGTTATACTAATACAACCCCTTAATCGATTGGATAACTGGCCAAGTAAAGTTCGTTTTATATTTATTCGATTAAAAAAAGTAAGAAAAAAAGAGATCTGAATACTTAAGCGAAACTAGCGAGGAATATAGGCTTAAAGAGACGATGAAACCCTTACCACCTACAGGAATAAAATATAAAAAAGAATAAAAATTCTATAGGAAAATACGACGTATTATCGTTACTATTAGAACAAAATTGCGAAAGATAGACGATTACTTATAACATTAGCCTCCAAAGCTAAAGACCATAGCTAACGTACCTTTATAATCCCATTAATATCAACGACTGTTTCGAAAAGAACTTAAGATAAAATTATTAAAATATAACGAATAGGACGATAAAATAATCCTTAAAAAAAGGATATCGGCCAGGTTTTATCCTATTTATAACCTTAATAAGATAGAATTATAGGCATTACGTAAATGCCTTAAAAATAAGCTTCGAAAAGGTTATATATAACGTTCCAGTTTATTAACCGGATAGCCTATATTTTTCGTATTGAGGAAAAACGAAAAACTACGCCTGGTTATCGATTATAGGTAAATAAGCGATATTACGATTAAAGATAAAATATTATTAAACATAATTAACGAAGTAAAAAATTACCTTTACGGAGTAAATTGGTTTACAAGCCTAGACTTTAAAGAAGGATATAATTAGATCTGTACCAAGTTAGGATATAAATATAAAACAGCCTTTAGGACGAAATACGGATTTTTCGAATATTTCGTTATGCCTTTCGGACTTACGAACGTACCAGCAAGTTTTTAACGAATCGTTAACTATGTATTTAGGGAATACTTAGGTATTTTCGTTGTTTGTTACCTCGACGACATTCTCATTTACTCGAGAAACAAAAATGAACATATGGGATACGTTTATATAATTCTCCAAGGTTTATAAAACGATAACCTACTTGTTAACATAAAAAAAGCCAGTTTTATACGCAAAAGGTGGAATTTCTAGGACATATTATTACCTTAAGATGTATTAAGATGGACCTTAAGAAAATCGCTGTAATATAGAAGTAGGAGACGCCTATCATACTTAAGAAAGTACAAGCCTTCCTCGGATTCGCTAACTACTATAAAAAGTTCATTCGGAACTTTAGCAAAATAGCTATACCATTATCCAATTTAACGAAAAAAGGAAATAAGTTCCTTTGGATGACAAAAACTGAAACCGATTTATAAAAGATTAAAAATGCGATTATTAACGAGCTAGTATTAATCATATACAACTTAAGCCGCTTAATTAAGCATAAAACCGACGCTTCGGATTACGCTTTAGGCGTAATAACGGGATACCGCGATAATTAAGGTAATTTATACCTTATCGCCTTTTACTTTTACAAGTTAAAAGGAGCAAAATGAAATTACGGCATTCCCGATAAAAATTTATAGTTATTGTTAAAGTCTTCCGAAAATTTAAACATTACCTTCAGAGAAACCTTTACCAGGTTAAGGTGCATACCGACCATAAAAACCTTACCCGTTTTATTATCACCAGAAAACTTACAGGATAATAATTACGTTACGCTAAAGAACTGGCAGAATACGATTTTATTATCATTTACCAGAAAGGATTAAAAAACGGTAAACCAGATGCATTCAGTCAAAAAACAGACCTTAAAGAGAAAGTAATTAACGTTAATTACCAGATCTTCGATATCATACCAAAAGGATACCTTTAACCACGACAGATACCAACAATCAGAGCAGCACTATTTAATTTATACTAGAAAATCCAGAAATATAATAATAATTTACCTGGAAACTAAAGCATGGAAAAAATATAAGTCCCAGAAGAATATCAGAAAATATTAGTATGAAATATATACCAACACCCGTTGTATGGATACCTAGGGATCCATAAAACCCTAAAACGATTATAGCGTATTTATTATTTCCCTAAAATAAAATTAGTAGTAAAGAAAATTCGACAATAATATTATATCTGCAATAAGGCAAAGACTCGATGACATAAACCATACGGAAAACTATAACCATTATTAATTATAAAGCGACCATAAGATTTAGTTACTTTCGATTTTATTACTAAGCTTCCATCATTAAAAGACCCAGCTACCGGTATACATTATGATAGTATTTTCGGAATCGTTAACCGATTTATTAACTTTTCTTACCTTTTGCTTTATAACGAAAACATGAACGCGGAATAACTGGCTTATGCCTTTTTGAGACATATTTTAACAATATACGGATTACCAATAAAAAGTATTTCAGATAAAGGAATAATATTTACTTTAAAATTCTGGCAAGGACTTATAGCATAATTAAGCCTAAATTACAAACAGTTTAACGTATCTAGACCTTAAATAGACGGATAAACGGAAAAAATTAACCAAACATTAAAAACTTACTTACGATGCTATATTAACTACGAACAAAATAATTAAGTACAAATGCTACCCGTTACTTAATTAACTTATAATAACAACTATTATAAAAGCATTAAGACGATTCCAGCAAACGCCAATTTTAGGTGTATATTAAAAGCTTACAAAAATATCCGCGAAGACCTTTTTAACGTTAAAGCAATTTTTATATGAAAATAACTTCAATAATTCCATCCGGAAATGAAAACAGAACTTTAATTTATGCGTAACCAGCTAAAGAAGTATTATAACCAAAAAAGTTTAAAGGGATTAAGCTTCCGGAAGGGAAAGATAGTTTACCTAACTACCAAAAACATCTAAACCAAGCCACCAAATAAAAAACTTAACTTTAAATATATCGGCCTATATAATCTCATTAAGAAAATCTGAGAAAAAAACTACCAGTTGAAATTATTACCTGACGTTAAACTCCATTTAATTTTTTACGTTTCTTTATTCGAGTTAGCAGCAGATATTATTAAGGTTAATATAAGATCCGAAAAAAAGGCAAAAAAAGATATACCGTTATACGAAGCAGAAAGAATAATAAATATACGTAAAAAGAATAAGCTTATCGAATACCTGATTCAATAAAAAGATTACCTAGGTTTCGAAAATACCCTGGAACCCGCCAAAAACCTTATAAACGCCTAGCACCTATTAAGAGGTTTTTACTAGTAACGACGGATGCCTTCTAATTAGCAATCGACCAATTGATAGGTTCAGATTAGTGGACCGGATCTGCGACCTGGTTTAACGTGGCCGTAGTAATTGCCGCCTCTAACTGCTTCTGCTTCTTTTTCAAATGATTAAATTCTTTCATAGTTTCCGTACCTTAAATATTATAACGAAGCATCTCGACGCCCCGAAAACGGAGGAGTTTTTTTTATTTGCGCAAACGATTTAAACGATCAAATAATTTAAATAAATAATATTATATCTTAAGCAGCTTTTCCTTAGCTATACGTTTTGTTAATTCCAAACGATCCTTTTTTGCGATAAGCTTTTTGTATTTAAGTTTAAAGGGACCAAATAAATCGCAAGAACTTCCGTATTCGGTATAACGCGCATACTTTCCGGAACTATGATGCGCCTTGCAAGTCTTATTTTCAGATTTGCAACGAGAATAAGAGAATTTCGACGACATGGTAAAACCAAGGCGTTCGATACGTTCTGAAAAAACGAAAGCGTTAGTACGCTGACGAAAACCACGTTTTTCAATTCGACCCGACATAATAAGTATGAAAAAGGGAAAGTTACTTACCGGAATCGACAGACAAACAAATTGATTTTTAAGGGCAAAGATCCTGGAGGGGAGAAATCGTGTTATGACCTAGCGGTCTTGGCTGCAATACAGATAATCGGACTCCTAGGGAGTTAGCTCCAACCTAGGCCCAGACGTTAGGTAACTGGCTTAAAGGACTTAACGGCCTCCATTGGTCCAAGGACCTTAAGCCAGCCAAGTTATAAAAGGGCTTAGAGAGGTTTAAGGGGGATTAACTAACAAGAGGTTTTGAGTCGTTTAAGTACCTTAAGCTAAGATAAAAATATATACTTTCGTTATTACCATAGCTTAAATAGATTACCAGCTTATAATACAACTTGGTTACTTAGATTACCTTTGATAATCTGCTATTACCAGACGTGATTATTGTTTCCTTTATTACTTAGTTTCCTACAACATTACTGCTAACATAAACCGTACGACTAGGTTTAATAGTTGGTTAAACCCCTTAGCCGTCATAATATGGCCAATATATTACTTGCCTAGCGCGTTACGGAATGCGTCGGAGTTAACTGGGCGTCGAACTTTGTATGACTGCAAAAAAAACTCCAGACGCATTTAAATCGGAAGATTGATTATCAACGGGTTTTATGTGAAAATCCAGAAACATCTCCTAAGTGGTGCGAACTTGGTCGGGCTACTATCGCAAAATGCGGTATCGCAAAAGAAGATATCTATAACTTCGACGAAATTGGGTTCTTAATGGGACTTCTTATGGCAACGGGTATGGTAATTACCAGTTCCGAAAGACGTAAAAGACTTACGCAAGCGTAATAAGGGAATAAAGAATGGGTTACAGTTATCTAGGTCATTAATTCTCAAGGCTAGGCTATACCGTCATTTATTATTATGGCGGGGAAAAATCACCTTGGGTTCTGGTATCGCGATAACCCATGGCCAGCAGTCGATTAAAAGGTCGCATTAAGTAATAATAGCTGGACAACGAATAAATTAGGTCTAGAATGGATTCAGCATTTTGATAAACATACTCGGACGCGTACGATCAGTTCGAAACGTTTTTTTATCCTCGACGGCCACGAAAGCCACCATTTAATAGAATTCGAAAAATAATGCGCTAACCATGACATTATTACGCTTTGTATACCCGCGCATTCTTCGCATCGACTTTAACCTTTTGACATATCTTGTTTTTCTGTTTTGAAACGCGTTTATTTGCGGTATATCGAAGATTTAATGCGATGTTATCATACCCATATTACGAAAGAAGATTTTCTCGCCGGCTTTTACGACGCGTTCTAAGCTGCCATGACGTTCGATAATATCAAATCCGGATTCGCAAAAGTTGGACTTGTTCCATTCGATCTTAATAACGTTCTTTTCGAATTGGACGTTCCTCCGGTTATACCTACACCGACGGTCTCGCCGCTTACCTTTACCGGTTCTGTTTTTTCCCCTCCCGCGAAAACCCCTAAAAATATCTGCGAAGTAACGAAATAAGGACGTTATTTGCAAAGAAAAATCAGAAGTCACCAGGGTAGCCTGCTGACAAGAATAATCAAATCGGTTAATCTTTTGTCGAAAAGTAACTTGTTACTGTTGTACGAAATAACTTTTCTTCGGGAAGAAAACGTCTAATGGCGCGGAACGAATCATATCTTAAGCAAACGTCGAAAGACCAAAAACAAACGTCTTTAAGAAGGAGGAACATTTATTATACAAGAAAGACAAGCTCTTCTGGCTTAGAAAGAAAAAGATGGTGAAAAAATGCAGCTAATAGCGGCTGGAGGTAATCGTTGCAAGAGGGTTAAAACGAAGGAACGGAAGTGTGGTGTTATGACTTAACGGTCTTGGTTATAACATAAACGGTCGGACTTCCCAAGAGAGTTAGCCCTAACCTAAGGTAAGAGGTTACGTGACTGACTTAAAAGACTTAAAGGGCTAAGTCCCTTAAGCTCCTTAAGCTGCCATACGGACTTAAGGGGCTAAACGAACTCAAGGGTTCGAGTCGTTTAAGCACCTTAAGCTAAAATGAGGATATATATATTCGTTACTACCAGAGCTTAAATAGATTACCAGCTTGTAATATAACTTAGTTACTTAGATTACCCTTAATAATCTGCTATTATTAAACGTAATTATTAAACGTATTATTGTTTAGTTTCCTACGATATTACTGTTAATATAAACCGTACGACTAGGTTTAATAATTAGTTAAACTTTTTAGCCGTTATACGTTATAAGCTTTTGTTTAATAATATTGTTAAACTTTAAGTAATACTTTTGATATTATGTCGTTTAGCAAGCAGCCCGTCTTTAAAGGAACCTTTAAGATCCCTAAGGATAATTTTATGGATTTCGATAATAAGAAGATTCGACCTAATCTCTTTTAGGAAAAAGCCTTACGCCGATTTTACTGGCTAATTAATGCAGTTACTTAGCTTACTAACGATAAGATCGGGCTTATTAATACCTTTAAGGAGATTCGTAAGCAACTGGAAGCTTAAAAAGTCGAGTTAACAAAATAAGCAAGCATGGAACAGCCCGATTAACCGGATTAGCCAGCCCAGCCAGCATAACCTACCTAGATAATTTACGGCAAGAAGTTCGGAAAAGTTTTAAAGCTTATTAAGCTTACTTTTTTTAACGGAATTACCATTAAGTTATAATAGTTCCTTACGGAATGCCGTGCTTACTTTAAGTATTTTCTTATTAGATTCGCAATACTTACTTTTCGAATCCAGTTTGCTGTAAAACAGTTAACCGGAAACGTAGTTATTTGGTTTGAACTTATCCTTCGTAAATAGGTTATTAAACTTCCTTAATAAAGGTCCGCAAAGATTGTAGTTATTTATAACGATTACGAAAGATTTAAGGGGGAATTAAGGAAAGTATTCGGAGTGGTAAATAAAAAGATTAAGGTTAAAAAGAAGATTAAGGATTTAAAGCAGAAAGGATCAGCCTTCGGATACGGTAATATTTTTGTTTAATTGGTTTCGAAGATTAATTAGGGATAAAAGGTATTAATAATTATATTTTTTAACGGCCTAAAAAAGGAAATATAAAGAGAATTATTTAAGGATAAACGTCCCGAAAAGTTAGTAAATTATATCGTTATGGTAGTTAAGATTGACGATCAATAATACGTTTAAAGGACTCGATATTTTAAAAATCGATAAAATAATAAATTAAAGTACTTTCTTAATATCAGCATTTTACGAAAAATTAATACGTTCCACAAAATAATATTAGGATTTATAGAATTAAATGCAGTTTAATAATACGACCTGCGTATTATTAAGTGCTTTAATTATAACAAGATAAGATATAAGGCCTATTAATATAAAATACTTAAAAAGCTACGATAAAATACCTAAATACCAATTTTTTAGGGACCTTTTCGAAAGAATTAAGAAAACGATAATAAATTAATTAATATGATTAGGATTAAGGATAACCATAATTCCCTTAAGGAAATATAATAAGGATTATAAAAAATAAAAAAGTTATTTTAAACGGCCATTTAAAAACAGCGAACCTTTATTAAAGGATTTATAATAACTTAATAATTAAAGAAATACGACGGGTAAAAAGAGCTTTTAAAGGATAAGCTATTTTCCCGTTCCTAGAAGAAACGGCGATAAAGGTATAAATAGTTAAAACTTAATGCATGGATTAAGGAATACTAAGGATAGGATAAGAACCTATTACCAGGATAACCAGACTGGTATGGGAAACTTTATGCCATTTAATGCAAACGTATTTATTACCTGAGATATATAAAAGGAAAACGGTATATTAAGATACGCCTTACGTAAATATATAATTAGGGATTCGATTTTCATAATTAGATCGGGAAAGATCTTAAGGATTAACGATGGTATAAATATTTAAAAACGTTCGCCTTAAAAAATATTATTAACATTATTATAACCGCAACAAGTTAACCCGAAGGAAAGAATTACCTTAAAAAAGACCCTATATGTTATTACGGTTAATACGATTATAAGATAAAAAAAAATGGATTTATTAGATAGTTATAAAAGTATCATTAAAAGTAATTAATAACCTAAATTTTCGTTTGATTTTTATAAATAATCCGGAAAAGCAGCAAAAAATTAAATACGAAATAAAGAAAAAAAACGAAAAAATGAGGTAATATAACGCTTAATTTTAAGTACGACAAAAGGGGTAAGAAACCCCCGAACCAAAGTATATTATTAAAGAAGATTTTTAAACGTAGGTTTTTTTACTTAAAGTCATTTTACGAAGATAAGAAGGATAGCTAAAGTAATTGAAAACCCTTAACATATAAAATTAGGAGCGTATTAAGGCGTTAAAGAATGAATTAAAAGACAAACGTTATCTGTAGGAAAGCCGTAAGATGGTAAGACCCGGAGAAGCTAGTAGGAGCTTTTTAAAAGGGCTTTAAACGTAACGATAGGAGCTAAAAACGACCTTATTACCTTATAAGTACGGATTAGGATATATTGGTTTACCGTATTTGTGGATTACGGAGTAATAAAAGGTAATTATATTACGCCAGATATGGTTAACCGACTTCAATTATTATAAAAGAAAAAGATGGAATTTTATATTGCCGAAAACGCAAAAGGTTAGGTATTCGCCTACGATAACGGGAAGATTAGCCGCAAAATTAATCATTTCGAGATCTTTATTAATGGACGAAACCAGATAGCAAATTTCGATATCGTTTTAATAAAAAATTACGATATAATCCTCGGAAAATTATGGTTATATTAATATAACCCTTTAATCGATTAGATAACTAATTAGATGGAATTTGCTTTATATTTACTTAATAAGAAGAAGTAAGATTCAAAAAGATTTTAATATTCGATCGAAAATAACGACGAATATAGGCATAAAAATATAACAAAGATTTTACCACTTATAGGAACAAAATACAAAAAGAAGTAAGGGCATTATAAAAGGATACGACGTATTATCGTTATTATTAGAACAAAGTTGCGAAAAATAGACGATCACTTATAGCATTAACCCCTAAAGCTAGAAACTATAGCTAACATATTTTCACAGTACCATAGATATAAACGATTATTTCGTAAGAAACTTAAGACGAAACTACCAGAATATAACGAATAGGATTACGAAATAATTCTTAAAAACGGGACATCGACCAGATTCTATTTAATTTACAATCTTAATAAGACAAAACTATAGGTATTACGCGAATACCTTGAAAACAAGTTTCGAAAAGGTTATATATAACGTTTTAGTTTATCAGCCGGATATTCCAGATTTTTTATACCAAGGAAAAACGGGAAATCACGTTTAGTTATCGATTATAAATAGTTAAATAACATTACGGTTAAAGATAAAATACCGTTACCTTTAATTAACAAGATGAAAGATCGCCTTTACGGAGCTAATTAATTTATAAACCTAGATCTTAAAGAAGGATATAATTAAATTTGCATTAAGTTAGGATATAAGTAAAAGATAGCCTTTAGGACGAAATACGAACTTTTTAAGTACCTCGTTATGTTTTTCGGATTTACGAACGTACCAGCAATTTTTTAACGAATGGTTAATTATATATTTAGGAAGTATTTAAATATTTTCGTTATTTATTATTTTAATGACATTCTTATTTACTTGAAAAATAAAGAGGAACATATAAGATACGTTTATATAGTTTTTAAGCCTTATAAAACGCCAACCTTTTAATTAATAATAAAAAAAGCTAGTTTTATATATAAAAAGTAGAATTTTTAGGACATATTATTACTTTAAAATGTATTAAGATAAACCTTAAAAAGATCGTTACAGTATAGGAATAAAAAATACCTGTTATAATTAAGGAAGTATAAACCTTTTTCGGATTCGTTAATTATTATAAAAAGTTTATTCGAAATTTTAACAAAATAATTACGTTATTATTTAACCTAACGAGAAAAAGAAATAAATTTTTTTAAATAACGAAAATAAAAATTACCTTTTAAAAAATCAAAAACGCAATTATTAACGAACCAGTATTGATTATGTATAACTTAAGCCGTTTAGTTAAGCTTAAAACCAACGTTTCGGATTACGTTTTACGTGCAATAACAGGATACCGTAATAATTAAGGCCATTTATACCTTATCGCCTTTTATTTTTACAAATTAAAAAAAGCAAAGTTGAATTACGCCATTTCCGACAAAAAATTTATGGTTATCGTTAAAACTTTTCGAGAATTTAAATATTACCTTAAGGGAAACCTTTATTAGGTTAAGGTATATACTAATTACAAAAACCTTACCCGTTTTACCATTACCAGAGAACTTATAGGACGATAATTACGTTACGCCAAAGAATTAGCAAAATACGACTTTATTATTATTTACCAAAAAGAATTAAAAAACGGCAGGGTAAACGTATTTAATCGGAAACCAGATTTCGAAAAAAAAATAATTAAGGTTAATTATTAAATTTTTAATATTATACCAAAAGGATACTTATAATTACGACAAATAGTAATAATTAGAATAGCACCTTTCGATTTATACCATAAAATCCAGAAATATAATGGTAACTTATTTAAGGATTAAAGAATGAAAAAAATACAAATTTTAGAAGAATATTAGGAAATATTAGTAAGAAACATATACGAGCATTAGTTATATGGATATTTAGGAATCCATAAAACCTTAAAATAATTATAACGTATTTATTATTTCCTTAAAATAAAATTAATAATAAAGAAAATACGATAATAATACCATATTTGTAACAAGGCAAAAGCTCGACGATACAAGCCATACGGAGAATTACAACCACTACCAATTATAAAACGATTATGGGATTTAGTCATTTTCGACTTTATTACTAAACTTTTATTTTTAGAAAACCCAGTTATAGATATATATTACGACAGTATTTTCGTAATCGTAAATAGATTTATTAGATTTTTTTATTTTTTACCATATAATAAAAATATAAACCTAAAATAATTAACTTACATCTTTTTAAGATACATTTTAAAAATATACGGATTATTAACGGAAATTATTTTAAATAAAGGAACAATATTTATTTTAAAATTCTGGTAAAAACTTATGGCCTAATTAGGCCTAAATCATAAATTATTTAACGTATTTAAACTTTAAATAGATAAATAAACGGAAAGAATTAATTAAATATTGGAAACTTACTTATAATATTACATTAATTACGAATAGAACGATTAAGTCCAAAAACTGCTTATCGCATAATTAGCTTATAATACCACTTACTACGAAAGTACCAAAATAATTCCAGTAAACGCTAACTTTGGTTTTATATTAGAAGTTTACAAAGATATACGTAAAGGCCTTATTAACGTTAAAGCAATCCTTATATTAAAATAACTTAAATAACTATATATAGAAATAAAGATAAAACTTGAATTTGTCCGCAATTAAATAAAGAAATACTATAACCAAAAAAGGTTAAAGGAATTAACCTTTTAAAAAGGAAAGATGGTTTATCTAGCTACCAAAAACATCTAAACTAAGTAATTAAACAAAAAACTTGATTTTAAATATATCGGACCATATAAAATTATTAAGAAAATTTTAAAAAATAATTATTAATTAAAACTATCCCTTAAAGTTAAACTTTATTCAGTTTTTTATATTTCCTTATTCAAATTAACAATAAAAACCATTAAAGTTAATACAGGATATAAAAAAAATGTAAAAGAAAATATACCAACATACAAAACAAAGAAAATCCTAAACATACGAAGAAAAAACGGACTTACCGAATATCTAATTAAATAAAAGAACTACCTAAATTCCGAAAACACCTAAAAACCTGTTAAGAACCTTATAAACGCCTAGCGTTTATTAAGAAGCTTTTACTAGCAATAATAGGTGCACCCTAATTAGCAGTCGATTAATTAATAGGTTTAGACCAGTCGACCGGATCTGCGACCTAGCCTAACGTAACCGCGGCAACCGCCGCCTCCAACTATTTCCGTTTTTTTTCTAACCGCTTGAACTTTTTCATAATTTCCGCACCTTTAATGCTATGACGAAACATCTTAATACCCCGTTAATAAAGAAGTTGTTTTTATTTTTGCAAACGGTTAAGCTTGTTCGTAGCAACCCGTAACGTTTCCCGAACTTGCTTTTCCTTACGATCCAAACGATTCTCCTCGTTAAGAAGTTTTTGGTATTCCAGTTTTAAAGGCCCGAAAACATTATATAAACCGCCATAACGAACGCATCATGCGTATTTTACGGAACTACAAATAACCTTACAATCCGTACCTTCCTTTTTACAACGAAAACAAAAAGGTATAATAAAATTAAAACGACCAATACGTTCTAAAAAAACTAAAGCGTTAATACGTTAACGAAAGTAACGTTTTTTAATTCGACCCGACATCATAAATATGAAAAAAAAGTTACTTATTAAAATTAACGGATAAATAAATTAATTTTTAAGGGTAAAAATCTTAAAAGGGAGAAATCGTATTATAACTTAGCGGTCTTAGTTATAACATAAACGGTCGGACCTCCCAAAAGAGTTAGCCCTAACCTAAGGTAAGAGGTTACGTAACTAACTTAAAAAACTTAAAGGGCCAAACCCTTTAAGCTCCTTAAGCTGCCATACGAACTTAAAGGGCCAAACGAATTCAAGGGTTCGAGTCGCTTAAGCACCTTAAGCCAAGATGAGGATATATACACTCGTTACCACCATAGCTTAGATAGATTACCAGCTTATAATACAACTTAATTACCCAGATTACCCTTAACAATCTGCTATTACCAGACGTAACTATTAAACGTATCATTGCTCAGTTTCCCACGACATTACTGCTAACATAAACCGTACGACTAGGTTTAATAGTTGGTTAAACCCCTTAGCCGTCACATGTGGCGTCTGCGGTAAGCCCGGACACAATACGCGTACTTGTAAAGAAGCTATAAATACGTCTAGTGAAAAAGAATCTGATTAATTTAAATTGATCTAATATGTTATGGTTGTGTTATTTAAATTTATTGTTGTGGAATGCTAAAAAGTGTCTCGCTTATATGTGTGTCTCGCTCATATGTGTGCAACGTTACAAAGTTTTTAACCAGGTAGTAATTAATATTTTCGAGATTCAGAATTAAGGCAAAGTTTCCTTATTAAAGTAATAAAAAGTAGTAAAATTTAACCTTACCAATTAATACCTTATATAATTATAACCTATTTCCTATTTTCCTATTCCGTTAATTTCGTTTTTCTACCTTTTTTAACATTTGTAATTATTATACCCGATACCATAAAAAACTTTATTAAAAAGTCCATTTCGTAAAAGTTTTAAATATCTTGTTTTATAACGCCGTATTTTACGATTGTAAACCGAATAAATTCGAACCATTCTCGAAATATTTCTAGATTTTCGCATAATATCCGTTAATAATCGATTGTTTAATTTAAATACGTTTTAAGTTTTTTTTTGCCGTCGTACAAAGTTCGACGTTTAGTTAACCTTAATACGTATTGCGATACGTTAGGCTCGTAATAAATGCGCTATATTTTCAATCTGTTAAAGCCGAATAAGAAACGCTTGGGTATTTAAGTTCAGGACTTTTCGATAATAAATATTTTTTCGGTCGGGGTTAATTTTCGCAAATTAAGGATAATGTCGGTTCGGGCGTATGGACCGCAATATCTGTCTTTTATGATCGTTTCGGTAACATCGTATATAAAACTAAGTTTTTTATAATTAAGCTTTGGGTTTTATTTTCTAGTCTAAACGGCTAGGTTTATATTAAATTCTATTGTAAGACGTTTTATAACGCATGTATTAAATAATAAACAAATGAAGTAATGGAATTAAAATATTAAGAAAACCGAGTCGCGAGATTATTTAAGTTGCGAGCTTATATGGGAGGTTACTTATAAAGGTACAAAGGATAAAGGTTTTAAAACCCCGTTAATTAATCGTTTAGTAAAAGAAAATAGTGGTTGGAATATATATAAATATACGTTTATAAGTCTATTAACTGGAAGTTATTTTAAGGATATAAGGCCCTTTATATTACATAAGGTAATTATCAACTGAAAAATATATATGACAATATATACGTCTTTATATTCGTTAAAACGTCATTGTACGTTTTAATCGCTATTACAGTTAGTTTAAACTTGAAGCTGAAGTAAGATAACGTTATAAACACTTTTATTAACACGAGTTTACCTTCAAAAATATACTTAAAAACGCCCTTGAAATATTTATAATATTAAAGAATATTGTAAATTCGGAAAGTGTTATAGGAGCCAAAAGGCCGCTTTTATTTTAATAAAAGAATTTATTAATTTCCTGAAAGATTTAACATTTAATCCCGTTTTCTATGAACTTTAATATTTTATTCGTTAATGAATACTTCTATCTTTTACGTCGGCGACACCAGCGTTACATATAATGAAAAATATCAGAATTTCAGAAATTAATCAATTTAAGAAATATAACAACAATCTACGTTTATAAAGGAGAAGATTTAATAATAAGTGTTTAATATCGATGTAATTTAAAATAAACTTAAAAACAATATTTAATTATTTTAATCCGACTTTATAAATAGATCTTTCAACTTAATTCTATAAAAAAAGCTTTAAAATAATTTCTTAAAAACGTTGGTAAGGGACGTTAAGTTATTACCAAACTTTAGTTTAGCTCATTTAAATTTAATTGACAAGTACCAGAATGAAATCGCTTTCATTTCATATATTATTATTAATACAAAATGAAATATATTCTTTATAATATTGTAATTTATACGATTTGATTTGAATCATAATAACCTATCTTATAAAATAGTGAATCGGGTTATATTATACCTCAGCGGAATTAGAACGTTAATATTGTAATATAGTAATAGAAATTCCATAATTACTTAAAATAACACCTTTTTTACGGAGAGTTTAATTAAACGAAAAGGTTCTCACACTTATATAAGAAAGTTATTCGAAAAAAGTAATAAAGTAGGGGGTAAAGAAGTTAAATATAATGACTAAGTTTATAACTGAAATGGACTTCTTATCCTTTATTAAAGTTATTAAAAAACCTATTTAGTTTTTTATTTATAAAAAAATGAATAATTAGTTTTAAAGCAGTCTGTTAAACATATAATATAATAATTAATATACTATACGGTTTTTTAACGCTATATAGTATGTTTATATATAAAGTTACGGTCCGTAAATATAGATAATTATTAATTACAGGAGGTAATAAGATGTATTACTGAAAATAAAGTATACATTTACAAATTATATATTAATTACCCAGTTAATAACAGGTTTATTACGTAAAGCGTTTAGGCACTTTAAAAAGCTATTAGGATTAATAAATATTATAAAGTTTTAAAATTAATAGGAAGAGGTTTTAAGGATTATTCTAAATGAAAGATTGGCTGATTAGTAGGATTTAATCGTTATAGGAAAGACAAAATAGATAGTTATGGCTTTAAAACGTAATAAAATATAATAATGAACGCCGTAAAGACTTTAAAGGGTCAAAGGGGTGTATCAGCTGGCTAGGAGATACGTAGCACATCCCATATACGGAAAGGTTACCTAATCATCAGCTTATATATGTTCTAGAGCTAAGCTACGTAAAGTTGTACGCGTGCAACAGCATACGTAACTAGCTTAATATAAGAACACAACTGATGTCTCCTATATCTGACAGAAAATGTCTAATGACGCGAAACGAACTATATCTTTAATAAACAGCAGAAAATTAAGAATAAACGATTTCAAAAAGGAAGGATGTTTACTATAAAAAGAGATAAGCGCTGTTAACCGAAAATAAAGGTAATAATAAAAAGTCGTACTTAATAGCAGTTGGGAGCAACCATCGTAAAAAGGTTTAAACGTAAAAACGGAAGTATAACGTTTACAGTTGTCAGATAACTGGTAGTTGTCAGGAATGTAACGTGTAGCGAGAGCATCGGAGATTTGTAAGGGAATAGAAAGGACTAGCCACTCCGCCACATGATCCAAAAGATCAGCAGTTCCAACGCCAATTGGCGTTGAAAGTCCTTGTCCGCACTTGAGTAGGGAACCCCCGCGGTCATTCCCTTATAAGACTGCTTAGGATTATAAGTGGACACTTTTTTACCTATACTATTTGTATGGACATACCAGACCATTTAGATATTAACCACGGAACGGTTAAAAGAATATAAGATAATATAGAGTAATAAGTTTAACCCTAAATATTAAATATACGCCTGTATCTAATAATTAAAAATTTTAGTCTTATTTTAAACTAATATTATAATTATAATGGCAAACGACCTTTAGTTATAATAATTAAAGTTACTTTAAAACAAACGGTTTACTTAGCTTCTGGATATTAGGAGCTATGAGATAACGAATTCTAAACTAAAGCAATAGCCCTAGATTTATGGGACTATATCGACCCAGATCAGGAATCACTATAGCTTACTTACGAATCCAAAGTTTAAGAATTACTCGAAAAGAGCTAATCCGCGAATCATTCGAATACCTTAACCAAGACTACCGCCGATAGTATAACCGTCGTATTAAGTACTGTTAAACCGGTGGAAGTTAGCGAGAGACCGAATTGCGTAATAAAGATAATTACCGAAGGCAAACTTAATTATAACGCGGATTAGGCCGTTTACGTATACGAAGATAAGGAATATAAGGATCATAGGAAGAATGTAAAAGAATTAACGAATTAAATTCTATTATTGATATTACCGAATTACCGACTTAGGATTTATAAGCCGATAGAAACCTTCGACGAACAATATGACCATTTAAAAGAAACCGGCATTATTTACCAAGAGTAATTAAAGCCGGAAGCGAAAAAGAAATACCGAATAACTATTAAGCTATTTATTAAACTTTGAAATGATTTCGAAATATAGTTAACATAATGGGAGACGATTGGATCGAACGTATAAAATAAAGGTCTCGAAAACGCCAAAGATATATAAAATCTGGCGAACGACTTAAAGAAAGCCCTTAATAACGTCCTTAGCGACTGAATTAGAAGTTTTAGAATAACTTATCTGGGATAAATTAAATCTGAGATTTTAAAGTACCGGAAAATAGTAACGCAGTTTAGGGATTATGCTTCCTTATAATTTAAGGGAACTTGCCCGTAAACTGTTCGAAACGTATTCGTAATAACCTCTCGAAATATTGACGCCCCTAACCCCGAAGCAAATGGCGCTTTATTGGATAACAGAAAGTTATATAATTAACCTATTACTTTTTCTAAAAAAAGTCCGCGGATGTAACAGAAGTAAAAATTAAGATCGAGGTTAAAGTTAAGATAATAAAATAACGGAATTAAAGCGAAAGCGTGCTATTACCGATAAGAACCTTACCGGACCTACCTACCCGGCATACCTAAACTTTTATAAATTATTAATCTATTAGTTCGTGTTTAAAAATAAAGCCTTTCGAAAATTAAGGACCGGACCAGACCTTTATGCGATTAATTAAAGCACGTATTAACACCGTTGCTAGCCTTACTGGAAGATATTAAAAAGTTAAATTTCAAAGTGCTTTTTAAAAAGTCCGAATAATTAAAACGCTGGATATGTATAATGAAGGTTATATTCTTAATATCTTTTTCTAATTTTCGGAATAAATATATATCCTTTAGAAAGTTTATTTATTTTCGATATAAAAATTGCCTTTTATATCTTTAACGAAATAAGCAGATTTTTAAACTTTAAGTGAATCCTTTTAGGGAATTAAATTTACGTCACAAATATAAATATTCGCCTTAAGGGCCTAAATAGCCTGCGATTAATACGTTTATAGAACTTAACGTATTACGAAGGATATATATATAACCTGATATTATTACGTTTATTTAAAAAGGAAGGTTTTTAATTATATTTTAAAATAGTTAATAATTATTTACGACAGAAAAACGATTTTATTATGAAAGAGTTACCCGAAAGGCATAATTAAATAATATTCGAATACTTCCTATTATAATTAATTCGGAAAGCGTTCTTTATCCGCCGGAAAAGGTTTAATTTACGGATAAAACGACCTTAAAAAACTGCCGATATTCGACGATGACATTTAAAGCTCGTTTACCCAGGTCTAAAAGCTTTTAATCATTTCGTAAGCTACTTTCGAGGGGTGAAAATTAAGGACCCTTGGCAGAAATGCCGCAAGGAAAACGAGATTATTATTATTAAGTATAATGCTTACGGGTGCGAAAAGACGAAGCGCCTAAACCGTAAAACTTGATTAAACCCGCCCTTAAAGCTAAAGGCGCAATTCTTTATTAACCTTTAAAACCTGGAAAAGGATAGCGACTTTACAGATAACGTTATAGTTGTTTTTAACTATCTTTTCAGACTATATTTAGGACTGGTACTTTAATATTAAAAAAGCCGCAATAATTATAATAGTATTAAACTAAAAATTCGACATTTCCGAATGTTATCATTAAAAGGTAAAGATTATTAAATATAATAACGAATTATACGGCAAAAGTATTAAATCCGAAATTATTTATACTTAAAAAACTTCAAATCGAACTTTCGACATTTAATACGTAAGCGTAAAACAAAGGCGCCGAACGTTCGGAGGCTATAATTAAGATAAAGGTGATTTATATGCGAAAAGGGCAAAGTTACCGTATTTCCTAAGGGTAAAGATTTACCGCGTTATAATTTACTTAAATAACCGGACTGTTAAATATATATTGATTTACTTGACGCTGTGTAAACGTTTTTATATTTATTAAACATATAAAAAGAGTATAACTATTACTGACCGAAATTCCTGCCGAGGTTACCCTGGAATTTATGGCTGCAAAGCTTACGCCTTAATAATAAGCGTATAGCGCGAGCAAAACAGAAAACAAAAGCTTGACCCGAAAACATGGGTTCGTTACTTCGTAAGGTAATAATTATCGAATATTTACCCGCTATAAAATCCTTTAACAAATAAGGAAATAGCAGTTAATAACGTTACTTTTAACGAAACGAGTATTTTAATAGTAATTTAAAGAACCTTAAAAATAACCTTTTTAAAATACCTAAAAACAAGTTACGCCGTTTACTTCATAAATTTAAATACTTAAAAGAGTCGCGCTTTAAATCTGGGTTTGCGGTTTATAAGAAAAAAAAAAGAAATAACGTAATTATTAATAAAGATAAATACGGATAACGTTGTTAAAAGCGAAAACGTAATAAATTTAAACGAAGCGGAAAACTTTTTTAAAGAGTCTAATCCGTATAAGCTTAATTAACTTTATACCGATATTTATTTCGTTTCTTATCCGACGTCCGATTCCATTCCGCCGCGTTTTATTACGTTATTAATTATCATTATTCGAGATGCCGCGGTTTTTAAAAAACGCGAAGATATCGATAAAACTCTTAATTCCGGAGTTATATGCGCTACTTTATATGAGGAAATTACGTTTAATATAAAACGCTTAAGTTTGGTAATAAAATTAAGGAATAGAAAGTAAATAAATAAGGCCTAATCTGGCCGGATGATAAACTGTCCGTATCGTTACTTTATTGGTATAAAGATAGAGGTTTAAATTAATACTTTTAAACATAATTAAATTAAGCGCTTGCTAGAAGTGAAAAGAAAGGTTTATCGAAAGAATCTTCCGCTAACTTTTTAAACATATAAGGAATTACGAAATTACTTTAAAAATAATAAGTTCCGAAAAGTAAAAAAGGATTATTAGTGACTTATAAATAAATAAGTTCGTAAAAAAGATGTAACCGTAAAAAAGGTAACGGGAAATAATTGCTTAAATATAGATAGGTATACGTTTATAAATTCGATAAATATAATAACTTTTTAAAGTATAAAGTACGTCTAGTAATACGGGAAATTTAAGAAGTTTAAGAAAATATAAGAATATCTATACCTTTATCGTTATTAAAATATCTCTGTAAACACTTATTATAATAATTACTTTCGTTAATATAAAACTTGACAAGGAAATTTATATAAAGATATAATTAACATATTGGAAACCGGGGATTATTCTATAATTATTACAAGGCTTATACGAATTAAAAGAGTCTCTGGTACTTTAATAAAAGGAATTATCAAAATTACTTACTTAATTAGGTTTCAATCCTATCTTTTACGAACTATGTTACTTTGCGCGAAGTAATATCTTCTTATTTCTTTATATACATACTATCGTTATTATATATATAAAAGAAGGCGAAAACGCTGCTAATGTTATAATTAATTAACTTAAGATAAAATATCAGCTTATTAAAAAAACGAACTTTAATGGTTTTTAAGGATCGAAATAATTCGAAATCGATCGAAACATCGCGTATATTTTTTGAAATCGTTATACGTTAATAGGCTAGCTAAATTAATCGAAGGAAAAGTAAATTGCAGCCGAGCTAATATTTCTATAAAGAATAAAAATTTACTTTCCATTTAGGAAATCGTTTCCGATTACTTTATTAAGGTATATTAAAAGAATCGATTTAATACTATACGGCGTAATTATTATTCGTCCGGATGTTACGTGTGTAAATTTTTAGGTTGGCAAGATTTAATATAAATCTAAACTCAGAATATTATACTAAAGCAAATCGACTTATCCGATACCTTATCGAAACTAAATATTACGCGTTAAGATACGGCGGAACAAATAGCTTTAATGTAGTTGATAGCGCTTTTTTTTTTTTTTTTTGCCGATAATTCGATCGACCGAAGAAATTTCCAGGCTTACGCAATACGTTTATTCGACGGCACCATTAAATGGCGTATTAACAGGCAAGATACAGGAATTACTTTTATAATAAAAAAGGAATTATTAATACTTATTTAAGCGGCAAAAGAGGTTATATACGTATCATGACTGGTTAACGAGTTAGGAATTCGATTCGATATTTCGATTATTATTATCCACCATAATAATAAGCAAACTATTAGGCTGATTTACCTAAATATTACCCAGTTATAAACGAAATTAAGGCATATAAAAATTTATAATTATTAGTTAGGATAAAAAGGATTTAAGAGAAAAATTAAAATAGTATATATTTCTACGAACGACATATTTACAAATGGGTTAATAAAGGCCCTTCCTGTTATTTCGTTAAGGTAATTTATTTAACAATTAAGGTTAACAAATATTAATCAAATATATAAGAACATACAGTTCGGGAATTATTTAATTAAAATTTATAAAGAATCGAAGATCGTTTTGATTAATTGATATTTTATATCCAGGGCCTGCTATCAAAACAGCAAACTTTAAGGGAGTGTATCAGATGACTGGTAGTTGTCAGAAATATGACGTGTGGCTAAAGCATCGGAGATTGCTGGGGATTATAAGTGGAGACCTTTCCAGCCATACCATGTATATGGGCATACCAGACCATCTAGATATTAACTACGGAACGGTTAAGAGAATATAAGACAATATATAACAATAAGTTTTAACCCCAAATACTAAATATACTCTTGTGTTTAATAGTAGTAAGCCCGTATATAATTGTTATGGCCCAGCAAGGGTTGGCCTCTCCAAAACGGTCGGAGAGTATAGGAGATAGGTTCCGACAAGAAAACTCGGTCACGTGACCATTGATCACGGTAAATCCAGTGATGGGGAGTAACCCAGGGGATTGGGACTATTATTAATTACAGGGAAAATAATAATTAAAAAAGAAATTAAAAAAGGATATATACTTTCTTTACCATTATAACTTAAGTAAATTATCAGCTTATAATATAACTTAATTACTTAGATTAGCTTTAATAATGTGCTATTATCAAACGTAATTATTAAATACTTTATTACTAGTTTTTTACGATATTATTATTACTATAAACTATACGATTAAAGTTAATAATTAGTTAAACCTTTTAACCGTTATATATTATAAGCTTTAACTTAGTAATGCCGTTAAACTTTACGTAACATTTTAATATCATATTTATTAATAAATCTGTAACTAAAGAAATTACCTTTAAGAAATTAGAAAACGTTATAATTACTATAATATAAAAAGTCATTAAACTGGAAAAAGCAAATACATAACTTAAAGATTAGGTTAAGTTATAACCCATTACGAGACCTAAGCAGAAGATTAAGGCCTTAAAACTTTTCGATAATACCGAAGATATGCAACTTTTTTTGGTTTAAACTAAGTCTCACTTTTAGTTTTATCGAAACGTTTTGGTCGACGACGCCGATCAGATTATTACCATTACCGGAAGCCTTAATAAAAACGCCTTAAAGTAATTGGAATCTACCTTACGAGATTACCTAGAAAATGTAGAAAACGACCAAAAGAAAAATATTAATAAGCTATTTGAGTATTATATTAACTTCGAACAAAAGGTTCGAAATATATACCGAAACTTTAACGAAAAACGTAAAGCTGAATAAAGGATTTTTTAACTTACTGAAACAGGTTTTATATTCAAGTACGCGGCCTTATTTAAGCAAGCTTTATTACGTACCGGATAGAGTAACGATAAACCTATAGTAAATACCTTTTATAAAGGCATAAAAAAATATTTAAATAGGAAATAATCCGTATTAAAAAAATATTTACCTTTCCCAAATATTTTAACGAAATAATTAAAATTAACAACCGATAATTAAAATGTCGGATGAGAAAAAGGATATTATTTTCCCAGCTCGGATACCCGAAAAGCAACTATTAAAAAAGGGAAATACGTCTTTTACTTCTCATAAAATAATGCCAAAACCTATAAAACTAAAAACAATTTAATAACGTAACCATTATATTACTAAATGTTTTAACGATAACAAAATAAGATATAAAGCCTATTAATATAAAGCACCTTAAAGGTCATGATAAACTACCTAGATATTAATTGCTTAAAGGCCCCCCTTAAAATAAATAAGGTAATAACCAATTAATTAATATAATCAAAATTAAAAACGATTATAGCCGCGTTAAGGAAGTATAATAGAAATTATAAAAAATAAGAAAAAGCTATTTTAAACAGGTATTTAAAAATAACGAACCTATATTATAGAACTTATAATAACTTAATAATTAAAGAAAGATAACGGTTAAAAGGACCTTATAAAAATAAGCTATTTTTTCGTTTTTAAAAGAAACGGCGATAACGGTACAAATAGTTGAAATTAAACGCATGGATTAAGAAATATTAACGTCTCACACGTATGAGCGAGGGACACGTATAAGCGAGGCACTTTTTCAGCCATTCCAATTACCTATCTTTAATCGTCCATTTCTTAATACCAACATTATGGAACGCCTTACAAAAAAAGCGAGAATGAACCTAGCCTTTTAGGCTAAAAAAAGAAACCCAAAACTTAGTTATAGAAAACTTAGTTTTATTTATGAAGTTCCATATTTTACCTTGTTACATCGTTTTAACGGTAGACGCGCCCGAGCCGATATTATCCTTCCTTTGCAGAAATTAACGCCGACCGAAAAAAAATCGATTATCGACCGAATCCTCGACCTAGATACGCGAGCGTTTCCTATCCGGCTTTAATACGTTAAAGATATGGCTAATATACTGCTAGCTTAACGCGTCGCGGAATGCGTCGGAGTTAACTGGGCGTCGAGCTTTGTTCGACGGCAAAAAAAACTTAAGATGCGTTTAAATCGGAAAATCGATTATTAAAAGGTATTATGCGAAAATCCAGAAATATTTCGCAAATGGTTTAAGCTTATTTAGGCTATAATCGCAAAATATGATATTATAAAAAAGGATATTTATAACTTCGACGAAACGGGTTTTTTAATAGGACTTTTAATAATATACGGTATGGTAATTATAAATACCGAAAGACGTAAAAGATTTAAATAAGCGTAATAAAGTAATCGGGAATAAGTTATAATTATATAAGTTATTAATTTGCAAGGTTGGGCTATACCGCCAGTTATTATTTTAGCGAAAAAAACCTATTTTGGTTTTTAATATCACGATAACTTATTACTACTTAATTAAAAGGTTAGGATTAATTATAATAACTAAATAACGAACGAATTAAGTTTAAAATAAATCTAATATTTCGATAAACATATTCGAACGGGTACGAAAAAAACGAAAGGTTTTTTTATCCTCGACGGCTACGAAAACTACCATTCGATAAAATTCGAAAAGTATTACGCGAATAACGATATTATTACGTTTTACATAGCTTTTTATTTTTCTTATCGGCTTTAACTTTTTAACGTATCTTGCTTTTCCGTTTTAAAACGCGCTTATTCGCTTTATATCGAAAGTTTAATACGACGTTATTATACCTATATTACGAAAAAAGATTTCCTCGCCGGTTTTTACGACGCGTTTAAAGCTGCCATAACGTCCGATAATATTAAAGCTGGATTTGCAAAAGCTGGGCTTGTTTTATTCGATCCTAATAACGTCCTTTCCGAATTAGAAATTCCTTTAGTTATACTTACGCCGACCGTTTTCCTGCTTATTTCCTTCGGTTTCATACGTTCCCCTCCCACGAAAACCCCTCGAAATATCCAAGAAACAAAAAGACGGAAGCGTTACTTACAGAAAAAGATTAGGAATTATTAGGGAAGCTCGCCGACAAAATTGGTTAAATTGGTTAATCTTTTAATAAAAAGTAACTTAATACTTTTGCACGAAAGCGTTTTTCTTAAAGAAAAAACAGCCAAATTACGCGAAACCAACCATGTTCTTAATAAACGTTAAAAAACTAAAAACAAACGTCTTCAAAAAGGAGGAATACTTATTATATAAAGAGGATAAGCTTTTTTGGCCGAAAAAGAAAGAATTGGTAAAAGATTGCAGCCAATAGCGGCTGAGGGTAGTCGTCGTAAGAAGGTTGAAACGAAAGAACGGAAATGTGGCGTTTGCGGCAAGCCCGGACATAATGCGCGTACTTATAAAGAAGCTATAAATACGTTTAGCGACGAAAAATCCGATTAATTTAAATCAACTTAGTATGTTATGGTTGTGTTATTTAAATTTGTTGTTACGGAACGCCAAAAAGTGCCTCGCTTATACGTGTCCCTCGCTCATACGTGTGGGACGTTAAGGTTAAGACGAGAACCTGTAATTAAAATAATCGGATTAATACGGAAAATTTCATATTATTTAATATAAACGAGCTTATTACCTAGAATACGTAAGAAAGATAACTATATATTGAAAACGAATTAGGCAAATATATAATTAAGGATTTGATTTCCATAATTAAACCGGAAAAGATCTTAAAGTTTAACGATAGTATAAATACTTAAAAATGTACCCTTTAAAACATACCGCCAATATTATGACCGTAATAACAAATTGGCCCGAAGGGAAGACCTGCCCCGACGGAGACCTTGTATGCCATTTCGAATAATGCGATTACAAAATAAAAGAAGAATGGATTTACCAAACCGTTATAAAGGCATTTTTAAGAATAATTAATAACTTGAACTTTAAATTAAGCTATATAAACGATCTATACGAACGATAAAAAATTAAAGACGAAATTCAAAAAAGAAATAAACACATCAGGTAATACGACGCCTTATTTTAAGTAGGATAAAAAGTACAAGAAAACCTTAAACAAGAATACATTAATAAAAAAGACTTTTAAATATAAGTTATTTGATTCAAAATAACTTTACGGCGACAGGAAGGATAATTAAAGTAATTATATATCCTTAATTAGCAAAGTTAAAAGCGTATTAAGGCGTTAAAAAACGAGTTAAAAAAAGTAATGTTATTTATAAAAAAGCCGTAAGAGAGTAAAACCCGGAAGGTTTAGCAGGGATTTTTCAAAAAGGCTTTAAACGCGACGATAAAAGCCAAAAATAACCTTATTACCTTATGAGTAGGAATTAAAATATATTAATTTACCGCATTAATAGATTACGGAGTATTAAAAGGTAATTATATTAGGCCGGATATAATTGACTAACTTCGATTATTATAAAAGGAAAAGATAAAACCTTATATTACCGAAAACGCAGAAAGTTAGGTATTCGCTTATAATAACAAAAGGATTACCCGGAAGATTAATTATTTTTAAAGTTTCGTTAATGGACGAAACTAGATAGTAAATTACCATATTGTTCCAAAAGGGAATTACGATATAATCCTGAAGAAACTACGACTATATTAATATAACCACTTAATCGATAACGTAATTGGTTAAATAAAGTTCGCTTTATATTTAGTAAATTAAAAAAAGTAAGATTCGAAAAGATGTTAATACTTGATCGAAAATGGCGACAAATATAAGCATGACGTTCCGATAAAAACCTTATTACTTAGAAGAACAAAATATAAAGAAAAGTAAAGGTATTATAAAAGAATACGACGAATTATCGTTACTATTAAAACAAAGTTACGAAAGATAAAGGATCACTTATAGCATTAACCCGTAAAGCTAAAAACCATAGTTAATATATTACCATAATGCCAGATATACAAACGACTATTTCGAAAAGAATTCGCAACGAAACTATTAAAACATAGCGAATATGATTATAAAATAATCCTTAAAAAAGGAATATTAACTAAATTCTATTTAATTTAGAGTTTTAACGAAATAAATTATAGGTATTACGTAAATACCTTAAAGATAAATTTCGAAAAGGTTATATACGACGTTTTAATTTATTAACCGGACAAGTTATATTTTTTGTACTAAAAAAACAGAAAATCTAGTTTAGTTATTAATTACAAATACTTGAATAATATTACGGTTAGAAATAAAATATCGTTTTTACGGAATAAATCAAATATCGAACTTAAACCTTAGAAAAGGATATAATCATGTCCGTATTAAACTAAGATATTAATGAAAAATAACCTTTAGAGTAAAATACGGACTTTTTAAATACCCCGTTATGCCTTGCGGATTTGCGAACGTACCAGCAACCCTTTAGCGAATATTTAACCATATACTTATGGAGTACTTGGAGATTTTCGTTATTTGTTACCTCGACGATATTCTCATTTGTTCTAAAAATAAAAAGGAATCTGTAAAATATATTTATACAATCTTTTAAGCGTTATAAAACGCCAACCTACTAATTAATACGGAAAAAAGCTAGTTTTATACGTAAAGAGTGGGGTTCTTAGGATATATTATTACCTTACGATATATTAAAATAAACATTGAAAAGATCGTTGTAATGTGAGAAGAAAGAATACTTATTACGGTTAAAAAAGTACAAACCTTTTTGGGATTTGCTAACTATTATAAAAGTTTTATTCAAAACTTTAACAACATATTTACGTTAGTATTTAACTTAATAAAAAAAGGGTATAAGTTCCTTTAAAGGATAGAAATGGAAACCGTTTTAAATAGAATTCAAAAACGCGATTACCAGCAAACCAGTATTAATTATATACGACCTCAGCTGCCAAGTTAAACTCGAAACCGACATTTCGAATTAGGCTTTAAACGTACTAAGCAGGTATCGAAATCATTAAAATAATTCATACTTTATCGGTTTTTATTTTTACATATTAGCAGAAGCAAAGTTAAATTATACCGTTCCTGATAGAAAATTATAATTATTATTAAAGATTTTCGAACATTTAAATATTACCTTAAAAAAACCTTTACCAGATTAAGGTATATACCGATCATAAAAGCCTTATTCGCTTTATTACTACTAAATAGTTTATTGGATGATAATTACGGTACGCTGAAAATCTAGCAAAATACGACTTCGTTATTATCTACCAAAAGGTTGTTACGAGAACAGTGTTCTCATCCTAAGGACTTATTTTTAAGGCTTAGCGCGAAGTACGCTACGGCTAAAGGTCGGCTAAGGGGCTTGGCCCTTAAGTGATCTAGGTGATTTAAGTGATCTGGGACTAGATTACATAGATCACATAGATCTACGATACACTCATTAAAAGACAGTTGGATATATAATAAACCGGTTTCCTATGCAAATAGCACTTATTTAATTTTCGCTCCTTAGCTATTAATTGAAGCTTTTAACTAAAGGTAATTGTACCGTTTTTTAATTAAGGGAAAAGTTTTTAAATCTTTTTAACGCACAAGACCCTTAATAAATTATTTCTTGCCCTATTGTTACCTGCAAATTAAGACCCTATTTCGGATATTGCTTATACTTTCAGGTGAATATATAACAGGTTCGTTATATTTTGATAGCTTTTTGATTAATAGCCGACGGATGATTCCAAGCTTAATTGGGTATAAGTTCTCCTAAATTTAGTAAAGACGATATTACAAAGCGACGTTTAAAAGACAGATAGAATACCCGATCTCCGTTATAAGCTAATAAAGGATTAATAACTAAATTAAATGATTTACCCCTTATCGAAGAACTTTTTTAATTAATTAATAGCATTATACCTTTTATAACTTGTAGCAAGGGAGAACTTTTTTCTTTCTAAACCTTGCACCTAACCCCGGCTTTAAAAGATATTATTAAGGTTTAAGGAGATTCGGAAAAGGAAAAAGAACCAGTAACCCAGAAAACTTAAGGCCTAAAAGGAAAAAAAAAAGGAACTTTCTTTTAAGGAAAAAATGGAGATCCTGTTACGCAAAATCCAAACCCTGGAAAAGAATAGAGAAGAAAAACCCCAGCCCCCCAGAAAAAGAATGGCTTAACTTACCTCAAGAAAGAAGGAAAGAACCTTAGCACCTTTATTATTCGGCTTTAATCGGTACCGTAAAGCTATTATCCCATCCCCTAGTTATTATGGAATGCCGGAAATTAAGAGCTATAAGCTAATTACCCCGAAGCTTTATAACGGAATTATAGATATAGAAAGGTTTTTCGTTTAAGCCAGAACTTACCTTAAGTTTTACCAAAGCTTATTAATAAAGGATTATCGGAAGGTAATAGCCATTTTTTAACTACTTATTGGACGGATTTTTTTAATGTTCAAGCTTATTATAAAGAATTACCTAAAAGATTACTTTAAGGAATCCTTAAATATTATTAATTATATTTTTAATAACTACCGATATTTCGAAACTCGAATACTAGTTATATTTAAAAACTTAAATAAGAAATAATACGTAATAAAATAATTATACCTTTTTATTAAATTAAGTTAATTGCTGAATATACGACAAAATCTAACCGCTGGGCCGTAATTTTTATTTTACACGAAAGCGCGTTATTTTATCCTTTTTATAACGGCTTAAAAGTTTAAGTTAAAGATAAGATATATATGATACTTAAAATAGGATCCTTTAAAAAGTATACCAACAAAGAAATTATTATTAATCGACGTACCTTTAACCGGTATTTCGAAGAAAAAGGAACTAATAAACAAAATAACGATAAAGGCTTTAATAACCAAATTAAAAAAAATAAGGGCAAGCCTTAAAAGGAAGTAAATACTGTTTCGAAGGAGCCCTAAAAAAACAAGTCCAATATAAAATGTTTTAACTATGGTAAGAAGGAATATTTCAAAAGCGAATACCGTTCCCCCGTTAAAAGGAATTCCAAGAAAAAAGTAATTCCTTAACCCTTGAAGAAAGCCAGAACGGCTAAATAAAAAACCGGCAATAAGGCAGAAAAGGAAGAGAAAAAAGTAAGCTCGACTTCCTTTTAGCTAGAATTCATTTTTACTACCATTACTCAGATTTAAAACGATATCTTAAAGTATAAGGATTACCTTATTTACTAGGACTTTAAGGCTAAAGCTTATAAGTATTACCCCGGAAAAACGGCCTTCAGGATAGCCATGAAGTTAGGATGCTTTTACCATCTTGATATATCTTGATATAAAATGCATAACGAAATTGGTTAATTCCAACCTAACGCTAATAATTACGGATAGTTATTCCCGGAACTTTACGAACTCCTTAAATATACGGTACATATTAAACCTTAAAAAAGCCAGCATAAGTCGTTACATTTTACCGTTTATTATATCGACGATTGTCTTATTTATCTTAAAGCCAAAAAAAGATAATAATACTTGGCCCGGATGGAACGAAAAGATATTTACCGAACTAAATAACGAATGCAAATGCACAAAAACTCCCCGATGGCCAAAATACTCGAAGTTTTATAACTTATATCCCGAATCAGAATAAAGCCAAAAAGCCATATCGCAGGAATGGTTATGTTATTCACCGATGTTTTACATTTAATACGAACTTTTAGGTCTGGGAATACCTCTTTCGGAGGTTTATATTTCTGACCATATAGCTCGAGATATATAAAATTAAGAATCGAGCCCGAAAAAAATAGTTACCTCCGAATGCAAGTATGGCAAAAAAACATGATTTAAATGCAAGAACGATGAATATATTAAGTACGTTATTCGAAAGGCGCGCAAACGGAGATTTCCTTAAACTAGATACTATTATAAGTTAAAAAACGCCAGAAGTCCTTAAAAGTAAGGTATCGAAAAGTCCCAACTTATAAAACCTTATGCGAAACGGCAAAAAGATTACGTAACTAAATCGAAATTTAACTTTAATATAAAAACATTACGTTTAAAGCCATAATCGATTTAAAAGCCGGAGGTAACTTTGTCTTTCCCGTACCGACAGAAAAAGGTCAAGTTCTTTAAAGGTACAAACTAAAGTTCTATAAGCTACGTAAAATGGACGGAAGCCTATCTAAATACGAAAACGGACGAATTCTGCGAGAAATAGAAGAACTCCTTATTTGGATCTAAGGATACCAAGAACGAATTTTGTTAGATATTGCCGATATTTCCGGATATAACATCAGTCTGGAAATGCTATGCCTTGGGATTAGTAACCTATATATTAACTAAAAATACTAAACATTTTCCTGGGAAAGCAACAAAAACCTACCCGAAAAGGACGAACAGGAAGTTTGCTATATTATTAAAGAAATACAAGTGCCAGATTAAGCCGGAACGGTACTACTTAAGTACTAAAGATTTAAGAAATTATTTAAGGATAAAAAAGATTACGAATTACCACTATATGGTTAGTAAAATTACCGAATACCCATTAAGGAAGGATATTATCCCAAACTTTATAAAATTTACCATATAAGCCTTAAAATTTTAAAAAGCTTATAACAAACTATTTAACTCGATTTAAAAAACGATGTATTCGACCTTTTAACTTTCCTATTAGATACCCCGTTCTTATGATGCTAAAAACTAAGAACGGAAAGCAAAAAATTAATAAAGACGGAGACTTGGTTTTTAGAAAAGTTATCGATTATAAATAATTAAATGATATTACAATTAAAAATGAATATCCTTTAACCTTTATGAATACCCTAAAGAAAAAGGTTAATAAAATTAAATAATTTATTGCATTTAACCTGCGAAATGGTTATTACCGTATTAATATGACCAAAAGAAAAGAATGGAAAACGACATTTAAAACGATATACGGACTTTACGAATACTAAATAATAATTATAAAACTTATTAATGCTTCCGCTAATTTTCAACGCCTAGTTATAACTATTTTACGAAAGTATTTAAATAAGTTTATATTCGTTTACCTCGACGATATTTTTATTTACTCCGAAATTTTAAAAAAGGATAAATAGCATATAACTTAAATACTCCAAACTTTAAATAAGGCGAACATCCGAATTAACCCAGCTAAAAGCATATAGCATACGTAGAAGCTAAACTTTCTGGGATATATACTTACCTCCGGCCAAATTTAGATTTAACGTTTTAAGATAAAAGTAGTTAAGGATTAGCCCATTCCTAATAAGGTAACCGTTACTGATATCTGGCAAATTTTGAAATTTACGGGTTACGTACAAAGCTTAATTAAGGGATACGGAAATATAATTAAATTATTAACGAAATTAACAATCAAGAAATATGTTAGTAAAGAATTTAAATTCCCAAAAAATACAAAAAAGGTATTTTAAATCCTAAAAAACGTAATTACCAGTAGACCTATAATAAGGTTACCTAAAGCAAATAAAGAAAACGCCTAAAGACGGATACCTTGGATTACGAGCTAAATGCCGTTCCGGAATAATTAAAGGATAACGATAAATGGTACCTAATGGCTTATTATTCGAAGACATTTTAAATGCAGAATTTAGATACCCGATTTATAACAAGGAACTGCTAGTAATTATTAATGCTTTTAAAAAGTAAGAACCCTTCCTTAATAAAACTAAAAAGCCTTTCGATATCTACTTTAATTATAAAAACCTTGCCCGGTTCATAAAGGTAGAAACACTAAATAAACGAAATAAAACGTAAATGATTTTCTTGTTAAGATTTAACTTTAAAATATATCACATCAAAAAGAAGAAATATTTAAGCGAATATTTTTAATCGCAAAGGCGGTTATAATCCCAAGGTTCCCAAACGAGATATGCAAATGCTATAATATAACAAAAATAATATTGTACATTTATGCAAGATCTTAAATAAACTAACCTTTAAACTTTTAATACGATTCCGAAACTTATACGATATAACCGAAAAGAAAAAAAAGGTTCAGCAGCTAAAAGGATAGCCAAAGGACCAGTTATTATACCATGGCAAAATCTACGTACCTAAGGATCAATAGGAACAATTTGTAAAGGAATTTTACGAAAACCTACTACATGGATATGAAGGAATTTTTAAGACCACCCGACGGTTATGAGAAAGGTACGACTTCCCAAAACTACGCCGAGTAATCAAAAGAATTATGAAAAATTGCAACATCTATAACAAAGCCAAAGCAGCACGTTATAAACCTTATGGGCTGTTACAACCTACCGACATTCCTGATAAGGCATGGAATACCATAACTTAGGACTTTATTACCAACTTTCCTCCATCTAAAAACCCAACTACTAAAATCGAATACGATGGAATCTGGGTGATCGTTAATAAACTCACCAAATATGGGTACTTTCTATCTTTTAAAGGAACTGCAACGGCAAAACATGTCAGACCTAGGTGAAGGTCTAGATTCGTTAGCTAAGCCGTGGCTTACCTAGCTTTGCTACTAGTGGAGGAGGCTGCTGGATGTCTCCGGTATCGCTTCTTTCAGTTGCGACTGTTTTATGTGTACTTAAGGAGGTTCTGCTACCCTCCATTTCCAGACAGGACCTTTTAGAAGGTTAACCACATAATTCCTTCTTTTTCAGCCAAATATATGCTTTAGTGTGTGATATTAGGGTCTTATAAAATAATTAACTTATGCATTTATCCGATACTATTTCGATAAATACGGAATACCAAAAAAGATTATTTCTGATCAAAACAAACTTTTTACGTCCAAATTTGGTACCAGCTTTTTTAAACAAATAGGTACTAAGTTTAAGTTCTTAACAACTTACCACCCATAAACAGATGGTTAAACGGAACGATTAAACCAGACCTTGGAATAATATTTCCGAAGTTAGGTTAACTACCAGCAAAACAATTAAGTAAAGCTGCTACCATTAGCACAAATAGCTTATAACACATCTACCAACGAAGATATAGGCATCTCCTCCCATACAGCTGTATACGAACATAAGGCAATAACCTAACGACCAAAGCAACCGGTACATAAAATTCCTATAATTACCAGCATAACTCCTCGAGCAGAAATAATAATAACTAAAGTCAAAACGATATAATCCTGCCTACGAACCGAATTGCGTTTTTTCCAGCAAAGAATGGCCTAATATTACAAGAAAAAAAGAATTAAGGGACCAATTCTAGTAAAAGGAAATAAGGGCTATTTATTACATCAAAAACAAAACGCAACGTCGAATATCTCACAAATTAAGACCAAAAGGCCCAGCAACAAACTTAATTTTAAAAAACGTAATCCGTTCAAAATTAATAAAATCATTTCCAAAACCAACTACCGACTATTAGTACCCAAAATAATAGAAATACACCTTATTTTCCACATTTCCCTACTTAAACCAGCACCTAAAAACGCCCCGTTAAAAACAAGCTTAAAAATCGAAAAAGATGATACGAAATCGAAAGAATATTAGATTTTAAAATGGTTAAAAACAACATCCAGTACCTGATTAAGTGGGAAAGATACTTATACGAAAAAAACACTTAGGAACTACTTAACCACCTAACGAATACGATAAACTTAATTAAGACGTTCTATTGGCAAAGTTTTAACCGACCATCTTTAACGCGGCCAAGGTTACAGGTAACAAAAGTCCCCTGCTTAAATCCAACCTTACGGCGTTTTAATAGAAGAAAATAAACGCCTTTATTATGGCATCTATCTCGGAAGCAAGTTACGCCTACTTTTCCTTCACCTGTCGCCGTTCTTCTTTTATTTTTTCCCATTTTTCCAATTAATCTAACTTTAAACCTTTCTTTAACATTTCTAACGCCCGTTTTTTAAAAAGATCCTATTAAAAACGCAAGCGTTTTAATCTTTTAATAAACTCCTTCGATTTTTTATTCTAACGATACCTTAACTCGTCCAGTTCCTTTTTCGCTACTTCTTAATACGTTAAAAAACTATTCTTAACTTTCCGCTGTTCCTTTTAAAAACGCTTTTATATCTCGTTTATCTTTTTTAAAAAGTTCATAATTAAAACGTTATGAAAAAGACGTTAACGACGAATATAGTTATTATAATTTAAGTACTTTAAAGCGTAAAAATATTCGACTTCGCTAAGTCGAACATAATAAGAATACGAAAAAGCTTTAATACCAAATTTCTTAATTAAGTTAATACGATTATCCCGAAAATCGCGTTGATTTAAACGAAACTTTTTTTTCTGTTTCTTAATACGGCCTGACATAATAAAAATTAATCAGGCCCAAAAGTAGGTTTAGTAAAAAGAAATTATTTACTATTTTTATCTTTAGGATAAAAATCCTTAGAAAGGGGAAATAATATTACGAAAATAATGGCCTTATCAGAAGGATTTACCTTTAAGGTTTAGCGCGAAATGGGTTACGGTTAAAGGTCGGTTAAGAGGCTTGGCCCTTAAGTAATTTAAGTAATCTAAATAATCTGGAACTAGATTATATAAATTATATAAATTTAGGACGTATTTATTAAAAGATAATTAAATATATAATAAACCGGTTTTTTTATATAAATAGCACTTACTTAGTTTTCGTTCCTTAGTTATTAATCTAAGCTTTTAACTAGAGGTAACTATACCGTTCTTTAATTAAGAGAAAAGTTTTTAAATCTTTTTAACGAACAAGACCCTTAGTGAATTATTCCTCGCCTTATTATTACCTGCAAATCAAGACCTTAGTTCGGATACTGCTTATACTTCCAGGTGGATATATGACAGGTTGGCTACAAAAGTATTAAAAAACGGTAAAGAAGACGTATTTAACCCAAAAACAGGTTTCGAAGAAAAAGTAATTAAACTTAACTACCAAATCTTCGATATTACGTTAAAAGGATGTCTATAACCAAATTAAATAATAACGATTAAAGTAATATCCTTTAACTTATATAAAGAAATTTAAAGATATAACGATAACTTATTTAAAAATTAAAGAAGAAAAAACCTATAAATCCTAAAAGAGTATTAAAAAATATTAAAAGGAAATATATACGAACATTAGTTATATGGATACCTAGGAATCTATAAAACCTGAGAGCGATTATAACGTACTTATTATTTTCCTAATATAAAATTATTAATAAAAATAGTTTAATAATAATTTTATATATGTAATAAGGTAAAGATTTGACGATATAAGTCATACGGAAAATTACAACTATTATTAATTATAAAGTAATTATGGGACTTAATTATTTTCGACTTTATTACCAAACTTCCGTTATTAGAAAACCTAGTTACAGATATACATTACGATAATACTTTTATAATCGTTAATCGATTGATAAAGTCTTTTTATTTTTTATTATATAATAAGAATACGAACGCAAAACAAATAGCTTATATCTTTTTAAGTTACATTTTAAAAGTATATGGATTATTAACATAAATTATTTTAAATAAAAGAACGATATTTATTGTAAAACTTTAATATGAACTTATAGTATAATGAAGCTTGAATCGTAAGTTATTTAACGCCTTTAAATATTAAGTAAATAAATAAATAAAAATAATAAATCAAATATTAAAAGCTTATTTCCGTTATTATATTAATTACGAATAAAATAATTAAGTTTAAATGTTATCTATCGTTTAATTAACTTATAATATTAATTATTATAAAATTATTAAGATAATTTTAGCGCACGCTAATTTTAGTTTTATACCAAAAGATTAAAAAGATATACGCGAAGGACTAATTAAGGTTAGAATAATTCTTATATTAGAATAACTTAACTAATTATACGTAAAAATAAAAATAAAACTTAAGTTCGTACGTAACTAAATAAGGAAATACTATAAACAAAAAAGGTTAAAAGGAATAGCTTTCCAAAAACGAAAAAGGGTTAACCTAGTACTTAAATATATCCAAATTAAGCGATTAAATAAAATTATTCAAAGAATTTTAAAAAATAATTATTAATTAAAACTGTTACCTAAAATCAAATTCCATCCAGTTTTTTACGTTTCCTTATTCGAATTAACAGCAATTATTATCAAAATTAACATAAGATACGAAGAAAAGGCGGAAAAAGATATACAAACATCCGAAGCAGAAAAAATCTTAAATAGAGGAAAAGAAAATGGACTTACCTAATACCTAATTAAATAAAAGAACTACCCAAACTCCGAAAATACTTAAAAGCTCGCTAGGAATCTTATAAACGCTTAACGTCTATTAAAAGGTTTTCATTAATAACGCCGCAATTATTAAAGGCATTTTAGTTAATGTTATTAATAACGAACCAATCGGTATGTTCGATGCTCGACCAGTTTACCGGATTAGGAGCTTACGCTAGCATAACCGCGTTAACCTTTAACTTAACCTGCTTACGCCTTTCTTGCTCCTCCAGCTTATCTAACGACTAAAATCCACGCTGAACTATAATAATACCCTTTAAACGCGCTGAAGCCTTTTATTTACGTAGTCGAATTAAACGAACCAAGGCTTCGTTTATCTCCTTTTAATACCGATATTAAATCTTTAACTGGCGTTTTTAAAGTTTTAAAAAAACTTTCTTCCGCAAGCATCTCCTCCCGTTTAAAGCGTTAATGTCTACGACAAATATTTTAAAGAAAGGAAAGCGCCATGCCGGTACCATTACAGGAGCGACCTCGGGAAACATACTCATTATAGCGTGACACGTTTTCCATTATCTTATATTAAAGTCCTTTTTGAAAAATACCAGGAATAGGGCATAACTTTAAAACTAAACTCGTTAAAAGCCTTTATAAGATTAATACGACGAACAATAAAAAAACGGGGTTTCTAACGAAATTTTTTAATCCGATTAAATGTATTAAATATTGGAAAATGACAGAAAATAAATATAAAAAAAGGAAGGTTACTTACGAAAATTCGAAACAAACAAAATTAATCTTTAAAGACAAAAATCCTGGAAACGAGGAAATCGTATTATAATCTAGTAAGGCTAGGCCTTTTTAAAACGGTCGGAAATTACAGAAGATAAGTTCCGATAAAAATATTAGGTTACGTAATTATTAATTACGGTAAATCTAGTAATCGAAAATAACTCAAGGCATTAAAATTATTATTAATTACAGGGAAAACAATAATTAAAAAAGATTAAGCGGAATTACCAGAAATTAAAAAAGATATATATCTTCGTTACCTTTTATAACTTAAATAGATTACCAGCTTATAATATAACTTAATTACCTATATTACTTTTAACAATCTGCTCTTACCAGACGTAACTATTAAATATTTTATTACTTAGTTTCCTATGACACTACTGCTAACATAAACCGTACGACTAGGTTTAATAGTTGGTTAAACCCCTTAGCTGTTACAATAATACGCGTAGTTCTAAGGAAGCTATAAATACGTTTAGCGAAAACGAATTCGATTAATTTAAGTTTTTTCTTACGTTATAGTTATTTTATTTGGGTTTATTATTACGGACTGCGAAAAAGGGACCGACTCGCTGGTATGACCGACTCACTGGTATGACCGACTCAGTAGTATGTGACGTTAAGCGTTTTTAAAAAATTCGTTTTTTATTATCACGTGATAATACGTTTAAATATTAATATATTTTGCTTCGATTTAAATGTGTTGCATAATACTTTCTGGATGTTAACTTTAAAACGTTTAAGCTTTATTTTGTATTATTTTTTAAAATCTGTAACTTATAATTTTTTTAAAAACTTTAAAGTTAAGACTAACGTATGATACAAGCGAGCTGCGCGTATAAGCGAGCTGCGCGTTTTTTCTAACTTTCTTACAATTTAACTTTAAGTATTTATTTTTCAATATTATTATCATGGAACGGCTTACAAAAAAAGCCAGAATAAATTTAGCCGTTTAGGCTAAAAAGAATAACCTTAAACTTTCTTATACCAAACTTGGTTTTATATATACGGTTCCAGCTTTTACTTTAAAAACCCGAATTAACGGTAAACCTGCGCGATGCGATACCGTTTTTAATTTGCGAAACTTAACGCCGACCGAAGAGAAATCGATTATCGAAAGAATCCTTAACTTAAATGCGCGAGCGTTTTTTGTCCGGCTTTAATACGTTAAAGATATGGCGAATTTACTGTTAATCCAGCGCATTACGTTATACGTCGGGATTAACTGGGCGTCGAACTTTATTAAACGGCAAAAAAAATTTAAAACGCGTTTAAATCGGAAGATCGATTATTGAAAGGTATTATGCGAAAATTTAAAGGTATTTCGTAAGTAATTTAAGTTTATTCGGGTTATAATCGTAAAATACGGTATTATAAAAAAGATATTTATAACTTCGACGAAACGGGCTTTTTAATAGGGTTTCTTATAGCATCGGGCATAATAATTACAAATACTAAAAGACGTAAAAAACTTAAATAGGTTTAATAAGGGAATCGGAAATAGATAATAATTATACAAGCTATTAATTTATAAGGTTAGGTTTTACCGTTATTCATTATTATGGCGGGGAAAAACCACCTTAATTTTTAATATCGAAAATACTTATTACCACCCGATTAAAAGCTTGGTATAAGCCATAATAACTGGATAATAAACGAATTAAGTTTAAAATGGATTTAACATTTCGATAAACATACCCGAACGCGTACGAAAGGATCGAAACGTTTCTTTATCCTTAACGGTTACGAAAGTTATTATTTAATAAAATTCGAAAGATATTACGCGAATAACGGTATTATTATTTTTTACATACTTACGTATTTTTTTTATCGGCTTTAACCTTTTAACATATTTTGCTTTTTTATTTTAAAGCGCGTTTATTTGTTATATATCGAGAATTTAATGTAACGTTATTATACCCATATCGCGAAAAAAAACTTCCTTTTTGGCTTCCATAACGCGTTTAAAGCTGCTATAACGTCCGATAATATTAAATCCGGATTTGTAAACGCCGGACTTATTTTATTCGATCTTAATAACGTCTTATCCGACTTAAAAATTCCTCCAGTTATACTTATATTAACCGTCTCGCCGCTTACCTCCGCCGGTTCTAATCTTTCGCCTTTTGCGAAAACCCTTACAAATATCCGTAAAGCAATAAAACAAGGACGTTATTTACAAAGAAAGATTAGAAATTATTAGGGTAGCTCGCCGACAAGAATCGTTAAATCGGTTAATTTGTTAGCCAAAAGTTACCTGGTGCTTTGGCATAAAGTTATTTTCCTGGAACAAAAAGTTACCTAATTACGCGAAACTAATTATACCTTTAGCAAACGCCGTAGGATTAAAAATAAACGTTTTCAAAAAGGAGGAACACTTACTATATAAGAAGGATAAACCTTTTTGGCCGAAAAGGAAAAAGGTAATAAAAAAATGCAACTAATAACGGCTAAAGGTAATCGTCGCAAAAGGGTTAAGACGAAGGAACGGAAGTATGGCGTTTACGGCAAGCCCGGACATAATACGCGTACTTATAAAGAAGTTGTAAATACGATTAACGAAAAAGAATCCGATTAATTTAAACTAATTAAATATGTTATGGTTAAGTTATTTGGATTAATTATTGCGAAATGCAAAAATCCGCGCAGCTCGCTTGTGCGCGCAGCTCGCTTGTGTTATACGTTACGTTATATAATATTAATCTAAAAATTATAGTATTAAATAAAGACTTACGTATATTGTTTTTGTCGTTAAACCTTAACTTTCATAATATATTTTTCGAATTAAAAGGGTTTCCGAAAGCTTATAAATTAATTACTATTAAACGTATTTATGTTAATATAGTGGTATATATTACGTTAAGAAATAATAAAACGAAGGCAGAAATTTAATTAAAGTAATTAAAACGATCTTAAAACATCATAGCTTTAAAAATAAAATACTTCGATATATTTAAATGTAATATGATTTTTAATTAAAAAAAAGTTCTAATTAATTTAATCGTAATTATTTCCCGTAATTAAAGTACCGGGTTTATCACTGTTATAATTAGACTAATTCCGCAAAACGATTATATAAGGTGTAAAAAATGTAAATTGTCATAGATAATTTAAGCTTTAAAGAACAGCGGCTAGGAAGCTCTATATATAGTGTGAGAGCCTCGGAACAAGGTTGTTACGGGGTCTCTACAGCTCTTAGGGGCTTTGATGACTAAGCCAGTGACCCGTATTCTGCGACATTAGACCAGTAACGCCTGCCCCTTTTCCAATATATGGGAGGAAAAGGGCCCCTGAATAGCCCCTGAATAGCCCGTGTATAGCCCCTTTCTAGAAGGTTCCACCTAGGCACGTGAGACTAGGTGGCAGAGAGGCTTGTATACAATGCAGATAAGGAGACATGTTACTGTACTAATTAGCAAGACCTTAACCATCACTCTTACAAGGCAAAGGACAGCGCATTAGAAAGAGTAGATGATCGAGCTTTGTGCCGATTAACGGGCGCTGTGGGCCAGTGTCATTGCTAGGTTAATAATGGGCCCATGCGGAGGTTGCTAACGAAAGGAGACGGCCTCGGCAGATGATCTACATAGATAATAATTCTTCGCCTCCCGAGGTGGTCTCATGCCGATGCAGCCTTCTCCTTCCATAGCTTAGAATCGCTTGTAATTGGCTTTAACAGTTCCGGCACTACCACCGTCGCATCACCAACAAACACCCAATCTTTTCCTGGTCGCATATTCTTGGCATCCGCAGCGTCTATATTGATGGTGGCAATTCTTGCGCCCTTCTTCCGCGCACGTTCGGCAAAGCCGGCTGCTGGCCAGACTTTGCTCGATGTCCCAATTACAAGACACAGATCGATTGGGTCGGTATCTTCTTTAAAGAGGGCATCAGCCTCTACCGCTGTGTTCTCTGCCAATGCCTCGCCGAACCAGACGACGCTAGGCCGGAGAATATTCGCCGTGCACTTGGGACACTGTGGAAGGTCGTCCTTGGCCAGTCCGGACGAAAGGCGGATGTCGGACATGGGAGCGGGACGTACACCCGATTCTTGCTCGCTACCCGCAGTGCTGGTGACCTTGAGGGGCGTTAGATCGACGGCAGAGGGCCCGTCTTCTTTATATTTGTCTCCGAGAATCCGCGCATTCTTCCGCGCGAGACCGGCCAGCAGGAGAGGGCTCGCCTTAGGCTTGTTGTCCCGGTCGATATGCCCAAGTACCGAGGCCTCACCCTTGGCAGTGCCCAGAGCAGGTGTTAAGGGATCCTTGAGGTTGCCCTCCTCGACGTATCCGCAGCCCACTTCATCTACGCACCGCAGGTGGAACAGATTGCCGTGGAGCTGCTTCAACTGGCCTTCCGGGTGGCCCGCGCGGGGACTCAGGTTATCGACATTCTGCGTTAGCGTCACGAAGCCTGGTACTTGGCGCGCCAGCTCGGCTAGAGCGTAATGGGCGGCATTGGGCTTGGCCTTGAGTGCTTCGTGTCGCCGGAAGGTATAGAATTGCCAGACTAGGCCAGGGTCGTGTCGGAACCCCGCCGGCGTCGCGACTTGCATCACATCTTGAGCCTTCCAGAGACCATTCGTGCCGCGGAAAGTCGCCAGGCCTGACGAGGCTGAGATGCCCGCTCCCAAGATGGCGATAATGCGTTTGGATCGCTTTAGAGTATTGTGGAAGTCTGCGACCTCCGCGGGGTCCAGGCTTGGTGGGGTAGAATCTGGGCCGGACATGGTTATAAAGCTCGATGAGATTTCGAAGCCAAGTGAAGGGACGCAGGTTACTTAACTCTGATGTGAGAAGCTACCGGTAAGGTAAAGCTTTCTCGAGCCGTCCACTAGTCGCCAAGAAGGTGCCTAGAGTCTACGGCTCCGCTGTTTCAATTCGAAAGTGGAACGGGAACGAAGAGCTATTATGTCGAAAATCATCATCCCTAAAAAACCGACTGCCGTATTTGCATCTTGCCATATCCCAAATAGGAAAGTAAACGTAAGCGCACGGAAGCCCCTCTTGGCAAAAATAAAATTGAGCGGGGTGCTTGGCAGAGTCGGACAATGCACCTAATACCGTAATTGGGGCATAGATAAGGTACCTATCCGAGACAGCAGCTTTGGGAAATCTGAAAGGGAAGATGAAAATGCAATAATGCAACAAGCCCACGTGAATCTCCTTAGATCGAAATGCAACAATGCAGCAAGTCGACTTAATCCCCTTCTGCGCAGCCCAGTTCCTTGATTCTGGCTGCTGGCCTCCTCCTTCGCTCCATACTGTGGCTGTGATGGCAATGAAGTGCGGTGCACATTTTGAGTCTCCGCTCGTATAAGCGTGACAAATTCAGCGGGTCGGGGCTAGCCAAAATTGACACCTAGGACGGCAAAAATACACAAACCTGTAACTATTTAGCCTTAAGCCCATCTATACTCTTGAAGGCCACAAGGCCGCAACAATTTTTCCGAAGGTTCCGCAGCATTCCTTTTTCTTCGGCACATTAACAAAATCAGTTTCCGCAGGAAAAGATTTTAACGGAGCCACTAAAGGGCTACAGTGGGCTTAGCTTCCGTTTTAAGCCTAGTAAGCGCTAAAAATTGTTGCAGCTAACGCCTTGTGGCCTTTAGGCAGATAGAGGCTCAAGGCGCTGTATGTGAGCCTATTTAACGACTTGTGTCGGATACAGTGGCTGTAGGTCGGAAGGAATCGGCCCGTGAGTCGCGCTAATAGGTGGAGGACACAGGGGTAGCAGCTAATTTGTATGAGAGATTAATTCCCTTCTGCCCTGACGAGAGACAGTTAGCTGTCATCATCATCAATCATCAATATACGAATGAAGCTGCAACGAGGATACTCAATTTGCGTGGTTCCAGGCCGTTTGACGGTTATGGGCCCGGTTAGTGCAATGGTACAACCACAATTCCGTTGAATGTTGGATGCCAAATGGCAAAAGTGGCGTCTTGGCGGCTACCTTGCCAGCACCTAGAAGGGCTTGAGTTCGAGCGAGAGGCGTGACGCATAAGTTCGTAAAGAGAGGCAGAGTAAGTCCTAAAGTCCAATTACGTCGGTCCAGCTCTCCGAGAGGCTTGCAAATCTGGGGGGTGTGTCAAATAGCCTAATTGGCCTTTAGAGCCAATATCCTCACTTTTGCGGTTTGACAACTTGTGAATTCAAAAATCAACTGCACGAGCCAAAGAATAACTAATCTGTAAAGCAGGTTTGCAAACCGCGAGTAGTTTGTCTAAAACAGACATAAGAAATGAAGTTCGACTTTTAGCATTAATCAGGCTCTGTGTAAGGTATAGTATGACTTACAGTGTCATACGCCTGTTTAGTACAACTTCATTCGACTTAATCGACTTAGCGTAGGACTAAAATCAGGACATCCTGCCTTAGAGCAAGGATAGGAGCTAATTCTATACTAAAGACCAGGATTATCCTAATTGAGCATCTCAGAGGCGCAGTGCTGCTAGCGGCCTAGAGGACCGAGAATCAGATCACAAACTGAAGCTCGTTTCGTCTTAGTCTCCGGAAATTAGGCAATCAGCCAGGCTCTGTCTGGGGACTACGCTACTTATAGAAGACGACGTTAAGACGAGTATTTCTTCATAGGACGGATGATTGAACTCCCTATTCCTTCTTACACAGGACTTTTACATAGACTTGGGGGCACGAAACTTATAAGCTGATGATGAGATGCCCGGGTGAAGGCATGGTTGAAAAAAGGAAGTTGTAACAAGCAAGAACCTTGATTTTTTTAGCTCTCATAGACTACTAGCAATGCCGTGCTCGGTGGATTAGTCCTTGGTAGCTTGCAAGTAGCTTGCGTATGGCGTGACTTATTGAGGCAGATTGACCTATTCGAAACTAATCCTCCTAAGTCCATGCCCATGGTGACAATCTATCTTTTAGGTCGGGCTCTTCCGTGTCCTCGTCTTTGTTCTCTGCGTTGCTAAGCTTCACCCGAGGCGTACCGTTACTTCCAATGCTGGAGCCTGGTTAACGTTGTTTGGCGATGGACAAGGCAGCGTCAAGATAGACCTTATCTTCCAACAATTAACCACGCTAACTATGAGATACAAAGAGTTAAACTTTGGTATCAAGGTCCTTTCGGTGAGCTCGCTTCCACACCGGGTTATTGTCGCAGAATAGGGGTCACTTGCTTAGTCATCAACGCCCCTAGGAGCTGTAGAGACCCCGTAACAACGTTGTTCCGGGGCTCCCACACTATATATAGAGCTTCCCAGCCACTGCTCTCTAGAGCCGAGATTATCCATGACAATTTACACTTCCCACACCTTATGCAACCTTCTCTCGCGATCAGCCTAACTATGACAGTTATACTATCCAGATAATTAGCACTAATTTGGTCCTAGATGTTCAGGGGCAATGAGTTGATCCAGGGGCTACCTAACTGTATTCCCGAGGACATAGGTAAGGAAAACAGATCTAAAACGGAGCATCCATTGACGGGTTTGCACGGCCTTCACTTCATTGTGGCAACTTTAACCGGCGGTTCCCAAAACAGAGACCAGTTGTCGGATACAGTGGTTGTAGGTCGGAAGGAATCGGTCCGTGTGTCGCGCTAATGGGTGGAGGACACAGGGGTAGCAGCTAATTTGTATGGGAGATTAATTCCCTTCTGCCCTGACGAGAGATAGTTAGCTGTTATCATCATCAGAATCAATATACAAATGAAGCTGCAACGAGGATACTTAATTTGCATGGTTTCAAACTCTTTAACAGTTATAAGCCCGGATTGCGAGGTTTTTTAAATTTATTATATTTGTCCTTAAAAACCCCTTCTGCTGTTAGCAAATTAGGTGCCAAACAGTTAATTAAAACGGATCACGATAAGCAATAACCCAGGATCGGTTATGAGAGCGAAGCTCGAAGAGTTAGGCGAATGGGACGCATAATGGGAAGAACTTTTCAGTCGCACACCCGAAAACATCGTTAGGTTATTTGATCCCGAATCAGAAGAAACGCCACTTACTAAGCCCGAATACCTTTCGCTTAAAAACGTTAATCGGCGTGCAAGCATACCGGCCAATCTCGACGAAAGCGAGATGACGAAATATAAAAATCTTCTTTAGATATATTAATTCGAGAAATAACGTTACGACTCGTAATAAAAAAACCTTGTCGCCGTAAGGTCGATAATATATAACTCCGTCGGAAAGTCGTATTTGCCTTGTCTGAAAGTTAGCGAACCAATACGCGAATAAATTAACAGCTTAAAGCAACATGCCGGTACGAATACGGATAAAGCGGTAAAGTTTACAAAAGCTAAATATAAAAAAGTCCTAAAAAAAGGAAAACACGTTAGCTTAACGGACCTCCATAAGTGGCTTAAGGAATAGGATATAGTTATGGCGAACGCTATAAAGAATGACATCTTTAAATTAGTCGGCTTATAGGGGGTGGATGATTTCGCTAATGTGATAACGCCATTTAAGGCGTGGTACGTAAATCAGCTACGGTTAGCTATATCTCGAAATAAAGTTGATAAGCTGTCTTATAGAACCGTCAGTAAAGAAACGCGTACGTTAATAAAGATATCCTTACGGTAAAAAAAAACAGAATTACTTATTAAGACCGTAAAAGGGGGTGCTTACGTTACTGCCTTCGGAAGGTAAAAGCTTTATTACAGAAAGCGATCAGCTTATTAATAAAACTTCGTTTTTAAAACTATTTCGCAAATGGGTAAGAACCAACTTTTAAGCTAGGGATCGTAACCGTCAAAAAGGTAGGAAAGGCTGCCGAACGTATGGTAATGACAAATATAATATACGGAATTACAAATATATAGTTAACATCGTAAATGAGAGAATCCTTAAGAACAAAAGAAAGTTTGATAAAAAGATGGCCTTTAACGGTAAATTCCGTAAGAAGGTCGAAACGATTAGGAAAAAGGCTTTCGGAAACCTCGAATTTATGATGGCCTATAAGTAATAACGGTTAGCGGATAAAGTGAAAAAGATCTTAATGAGTTCGGTAAATGGCATACTACATAAGGCATTTAACGTGCTGGATATGTATTTATTAAAGAACAACGTTATCTTAAATTCCGGAAGCTTCATTTATATATTTCACGACTTAACCCGATTTAAAAGATTCGTAAAGGTACTAAAAAGCCATATGGTCCTAGCAGGCAACATTGAAGTGGCAATCTTAAAATATGGGGATATTACGATATATGTAAAAATTTTACGTAAAAAAAAAAGGCCTAATATTAAGGAAAGTAACTTACTATTAGGGGTTTTACTATAACATCGTTTCGTATAAGCGCTTCGAACAGGAGGGTTATTACTGGGACACCCTTATTAAAGCCGTAAAATATCGTAATAATTACGAAAAGCTGTACGTTTTGAAAAAGAAGGAAGGTTAGCGTATGATCGAAAATAAAAGCTATATAAGGGCCGCTTTCCTTATGATCAGAAAGGTAGGTAAAGCAGCAGGTTAAGTGAGGGTTTAAGCCCTAGGGTTGGGGGTGCTGTAGCATCTAAGAATGGGCCATTACGGGCTAGAGCCTTTAAAGTACATACCTAATTACTGCCGTAAAGCGCAATTAAAGGGCCTTAGAATAGCCGAGTGCCCGGCGTATGCCCTGTCGAAAATAAAGGAAATCCCCTTACGGAAAAAGCTAAACCTTAAATTAATAACGCCTTTTTTAAGGGTGCGTTTAGATTAACAAAACCTTGCGGAGGAAGCCCGTAAATATAAAGGTATACTAACGATTTTATATAAAGCTTTATACTAGGCGATAATGTATTTCTGCGTAATAGTAGAAAAAAAGGATAAGAATTTACGTATCTTAAAGAATTATATAAGTTGGATTAAAAGTTACTTTAAGCTTAGCGTAAAGTTTATTCGAAAAAATATAAAGCTCACCCGTAACTTATTCGTTAAATGGCTACGTTTAAAAAAAATCCTAATCGAACCCTTTACCCCATATACGCACGTTTAAAATAAAGGCGTAAAACGTTCGGGGGGTATGGTAATAAAGAAGGCGCGCGTAATAAGGATTAGGTTGAAACTATCGCATAATTTAAGGAAAGAATCCGTTAACTACGTTACCTACCTTCATAATAAGACCCTAATAGCTACCCTTAAGTATAAAACCCTATATAAAATTATATATACTTACTTAACTAAAAAGGATAAAATATTAAGTTTTAAAACGCCCTAGTTAGCTTATCTTAAGGCTTACGGTTACAGGTATTACATATTAAAGCTTAACCCGAATTATAAGCTAAGCAAATTATAGAAGCTAAACCTTAAAACATATATCGGGTACCTCGTAAAGTATAATTCCACGAATATATATAGGGTATAAATACCAAGGCTCGGGAAGGTAATCGTAACGAAAGATATGGTTTTTAACGAAACGGAGTTCTTTAATAAAAAGGATACGTTATAACGTTCGGAAAAGATAATCAAAAACCTTAAAGATTTAATTACGAAAGTACAGCTACCTAAAGAATTAATAATTAACGAGGTAATCTTAAAAGAAAACGATTTGGAAGTGGAAATTAGAAATAAAGATAAATCTAACGCCTTTTCGAATAAATAATAATTGAAAAATAAGGTTATTTAAAACGAGATTATTATAAAATATAAAATAGATTTTAAAGATATAAGCTGGAATAACCTCTTACAGCCATCCAAGCTAATAAAAAGGATACCGTACGCTGATTATATCGGCCTAATGGTTAAACTGCTGAATCAGCAGGTTAAAAAGGAGGTAAAAGATAACTTAAGATACGAGGATAACCTACGAATCCTGCATAAAAAAGAAAGGTTTTATAGCTTCCACGAATATAAGGTCGCTAGCTTTTAAATGAAAGCGTTTGCTGCAGGAAGGAAGTTCTCTCTTTATCGAAAGAATTTAACTGAATCACTTAAAACGTACGTAAGCTGGAAAATCATCCGATAAAGCAGCAGTTCCGTGCGGCGCAGGAGGCTTACCTTAAAAAGCATAACTTCTTTAGGTCGTAGGAAAAAATACTTACGAAGTTGATTAAAGGTTATTAAAAGCTTTGCTATAAATTAGTATTTATTATAACGAACCTGTTATATATCCACCTGGAAGTATGAGCAGTATCCGAAATGGGGTCTTGATTTGCAGGTAATAATAGGGCGAGGAATGATTTTCTAGGGGTTTGTTCGTTAAAAAGGTTTAAACATTTTTCCCTTAATTAGAAAACGGTGCAGTTGCCTCCAGTTAAGAGCTTAGATTGATAGTTAAAGAGCGAAACTAAGTAAGTGCTATTTATATAAGAGATCGGTTCGTTATATATCTAATTTGTTTTTTAATAAGTGTGTCGTGGATTTATGTAATCTATGTGATTTAATCAATCCATCAGATCATTTAGATTACCTGGGCCTTGGCAAGTAGTGCCAAACTTTTCATATCCGAAATTCTTCCATTTGACACCTAAGGACTGGTTCTTAGATTTAAGAACCCTTGTTTGTAACATTATTTCCCTTTTCCAAGGATTTTTGTCCCAAAGATAAGAACCGTAAGTTGCTACTTTAGTTTGTTAGAAAAGGTTAAAGGTTTTTCAGCTGACTTTTATCATAACAGGTCATATTCGAAAAGAAAAAAAAAAGCTTCGTCTAAATTAACGCGAAACGCGCGATAACCGTACGAATTTTATTAAGAAGTTTGGATCCAAAATTGTTACCTGCTTGAATTATGTTCGCCTTGAAAAGCTCGATTATTTTTACATGGTAGATCTTCCAAGTTATGGTTGTTGTACTTGTCGTTAACGTTCGGCCTGCGACGTATTAGATATGAACTCTTTAATAAAAATTAAAGAAAAGCGCGAGCGTTTGCAGAAGGGGCAGCGCGAAATGGAGGACAAGTTAATGGAGCTTTTTGGTCTGTTAAAACGTTTACGCCTCCAGCAAGACGTTTTACAGAAAAAGGCTTTTGCCATTTTAAAGGAGGGTTATAAAATGGATTAATTGGAAGAACAGGAGAGGTTAAAAGAAAAGCAGCGTCGCATAAACGCAGAGCGAGCGCAACTCGTTTCCAAGATAGATGCCATGGGAGTATTTACTTTTTTCGACTGGAGCGCCGAAGGGTTGGATTTAAGTGGGGGGACCTTGATCGCTTGCGACCTTAGCCGCGTTAGAGATGGTCGGTTAGGATTCTGCCGGTGGAACGTCTTAACCAGGTTTATCGCATTCGTTAGGTGGTTAAGTAATTCCTAAGTATTTTTTTCGTATAAGTATTTTTCTTACTTAATTAGGTACTGGATTTTGTTTTTAATCATTCTGGAATCCAATATCCTTTCGACTTTGTATTTATTATCGTTCCTTTCGATTTCCAAGATTATTTTTAATAGGCCGTTTTTAGGTGCTGGTTTAAGTAAGGAAATGTGGAAAATAAGGTGTATCTTTATTGTTTTAGGTAATAATAGTCGGTAGTTGGTTTTGAAAATAACTTTATTAAATTTAAACGCACCAAGGTTTTTAAAATTAAGCTTATCGCTAGGCCTTTTAGTCTTAATTTGTGAAATGTTCGATGTTACGTTTTACTTTTGACGTAACAAGTAGACCTTATTTCCCTTTGCTAGAATTAATCCCTTAATTCTCTTTTTGTTATAGTATTAGGCCATTTTTTGCTGGAGAAAACGCAACTCGGTTTGTAGGCGGGATTATATCATTTTAATTTCAGTTACTATTGTTTTTATTCGAGAAGCCATGGTGGTGATTATAGGAGTTTTGTGTATTGATTGCTTTGGTTATTAGGTTATTGCTTTATGTCCGTATATAGCTATATGAGGGGATATGCCTCTGTTTTTATTGGTAAATGTGTTGTAGGTTATTTATGTTAATGGTAACAGTTTTATCTAGTTGTTTTATTGGTAGTTAACGTAACTTCGAAGGTATTGTTCCAGGGTTTGGTTTAGTCGTTCCGTTTAACCGTTTATTTAGGGGTGATAAGCTGTTAAGAACTTGAGCTTAACGCCTATCTGTTTAAAGAAGCTGGTGCCAAATTTGGACGTGAAAAGCTTGTTTCGATCAGAAATGATCTTTTTTGGTATTCCGTATTTGTTAAGGTAGTGTCGAATAAATATATAAGCTAGTTGTTTTGCCGTTGCAGTTCCTTTAAAAGGTACGAAGTACTTATACTTAGTAAGTCTGTTAACGATTACCTAAATTCCGTTATATTCGATTCCAGTAATTGGGTTTTTAAATAAACGAAGGCCGGTAATAAAATCCTAAGTTATGGTATTCCATATTTTGTTAGGAATGTCGGTAGGTTGTAATAGTTTATAAGGCTTATAGCGTGCTGTTTTGGCCTTATTGCAGATATTGTAATTTTTGATAACTTTTTTAATTATTCGGCGCAGTTTTGGGAAGTCGTACTTTTCTTATAGCCGTCGGGTGGTTTTAAAGATTCCTTAATATCCATGTAATAAGTTTTCGTAGAACTTTTTTACGAATTGTTCCTATTGATTCCTGGGAACATAAATTTTGTTATGGTATAGCAGCTAGCGTTTTAGTTGTCCTTTTACCTATTAAATCTCTTTTTTTTTTATTTATGTTATAAAAACTTCGAAATCGTGTTAAAAGTTTAAGGGTTGGTTTTTTTAAGATTTCGTATAGTTATATAATACCATCCTAGTTATACTGTAGTATTTATATGCTTCGTTTAGGAACCTTTAGATTATAGTCGCCTTTACGATTAAGAATATCCGCCTGGATATTCTTTTTTTTTAATGTGATATATTTTGAAGTTAAATTTTAACAGGAAAATTATTTAAGTTTTATGTTATTTGTTTAATTTTTATGCCTTTATAAAACGAATAAGGTTTTTGTAATCGGAATAAATATTAAAGAGCTTTTATTTTTTAAGAATATTACTAATTGCTAACAGTTTTTTATTATAAATCGGGTATTTAAGTTTTGCATTTCGAAGTACTTTCGAATAATAGGTTGCCGGGTACTATTTCTTATTGTTTTTTAGTTTTTTTAAGACCGCATTTAATACGGAATTTAAGGCGTTTATTTTTAGGCGCTTCTTTTTATTTATGTTAGGTAGTTTTATTATGGGTTTATTGGTAATTACGTTTTTTAGGATTTGAAACGCTTTTTTTGCATCCTTTAAAAGTTTAAACCTTTTATTAACGTACTTTTTGGTAGTAAATTTCGTTAATGGTTTAATTATATTTCCGTATCCCTTAATTAGGATTCGTACGGAACCCGTAAATCTTAAGATTTGCCGGATATCGGTAACGGTCGCCTTATTAAGGATGGGCTAGTTTTTAACTCCTTTCATTTTAAAACGTTATATCTGAATTTGGCCGAGGGTAAGTATATATCTTAGGAAGTTTAGCTTTTGCGTATATTATACGCTTTTAGCTGGGTTAACTCGGATGGTTTTCCTTATTTAAGGTCCTAAGTACTTAAGCTATATATTATTTATACTTTTTTAAAGTTTCGGAGTAAATAAGAATATCGTCGAGGTAAACGAATATAAACTTGTTTAAATATTTTCGTAAAGTGGTTATAATTAAGCGTTGGAAACTGGCGGGAGTATTAATAAATTTTATAAATATTATTTGGTCCTTATAAAGTTTTTATGTCGTTTTAAATGCCGTTTTCCATTTATTTTTAATTATTTCGATACCATAATAACCGTTTTGTAGGTTAAATGCAGTAAATTATTTCACTTTGTTAACATTTTCTTTTAGGGTATTTATAAGGGTTAAAGGGTATTCATTTTTGATCGAAATTTCGTTGAGCTATTTATAATCGATAACTTTTTTAAAGACCAGGTTTTTATTTTCGTTAATTTTTTGTTTTCCGTTTTTTATTTTTGGTATTATAAGGACGGGGTATCTAGTAAAAGAGTTAAAGAGTTAAATATATCCTTTTTCTCAGATCCAGTGAAATGGTTTTTTATAAGGCTTTTAATTTTTTAAGGTTTATGTGGTAAATCTTGTAAAGTTTAGGATAATATCCTTCTTTAATGGGTATCCGATAATCCTATTAATTATGTGGTGGTAATTCGTAATCTCCTTTATTTTTGAATAGTTTTTAAAATTTTTGATACTTAGGTGGTACTGTTCCGGCTTGATCTGGTACTTGTACCTTTTTGATAATATAGCAAATCTCCTGCTTATCCTTTTTGGGTGGTTTTTTATTGCTTTTTTATGAAAGTGTTTGGTGTTTCCAGTAGATATGTGGATTGCTGGTTTTAAGCCATCGTATTCCCAAGATGATGTTATGTCCGGAAATGTCGGTAATATTTAACGAGATTCGTTTTTGATATTTTTGGATCCAAACGGGGAGTTTTTCAATTTTTTGCAGAATTCGTTCGTTTTTATATTTGGATAGGCTTCCGTCCATTATTCGTAGCTTGTAGGACTTTAGCTTATACCTTTAAGGAACTTGATGTTTCTTTGCTGTTACGGGAAAGATAAAGTTGCTTTCGGTTTTTGAATCGATTATAATTTTAAATGTGCTGTTTTTATATTAAAATGGAATTTCGATCTGGCTGCGCAGTCCCTTTGTTACTTCGTATAAGGTTTTGGAGATTGGGGTTTCTCGATGCTTTATTTTCGAGGGCTTTTAGCGTTTTTTGACTTGTGATGGTGTTTAGCTTGAGAAAGTTTTTTATTCGCGTGCCTTTCGAATAGCGTGTTTGGTGCCTTAATCGTTTTTGTATTTAAACCATGTTTTTTTGCCATATTTGCATTCGAAGGTGATTGTTTTTTTCGGGTTTGAATTTTAATTTTGCACTTTTTAAGTTAAATTGTTAAAAGTGTGATTTTTCGAAGGGGGTATTTTTACATTTAGGAGTTCGTATTGGATATAAAGTATCGGGAAATAATATAAGCATTGTGGCGCTATAGTTTTTTGGCTTTATTTTGATTCGGGATGTAGGTAACAAAACCTGGCGTACTTTGGTTATCGAGGAACTTTTGTATATCTGCATTCGTTATTTAATTTAATTATATATTAAGATCTATTAAAATAGTAAAAGTATCCTAGCTTTATGGTTATCTTGAACGCCGTTTATCCGGAGTGATATTTATAAGCCTTAACCTTAAAATCCTAACAAATAAGGTAATTTTCGTATTTTGGGATATCGTTTTGAATTTAAATGGTAATGGCAATAGTGAATTCTGGCTAAAAGGAAATCGAATTAACTTTATTCTTTTCCTTTTTTACTTTACTGTCGGTTTTTTATTCAGCCGCTTTGGCTTTTTTGGGGGATTAAGGAATTCTTTTTTTCTTAAAGTTCCTTTTAACGGAAAAGTAACATTTACTTTTAAAATATCCCTTTTTGCTACAGTTAAAATACTTTATCTCGGATTTATCTTTTTAAGGTTCCTTTAAAGCAATACTTGCTTTTTTTTAAGGTTTACCTTTATCCTTTTTGGTTCGGCTGCTAAAGCCTTTATTGTTAATTCGTTTATTAATTCCTTTTTTCTAGAGGTATTAATTAAAGGTACGTCGATTAACGATAATTACTTTATCGGTATACTCCTTAAAAAATCCTATCTTAAGTATTATATATATTTTATCTTCAATTTAAGGTTTCAAGCCGTCGTAAAAAGGATAGAATAATGCGCTTTCGGGAAGATTAAAAATTACGGCCAAACGGTTAAATTTTATCGTATATTTTACAGTTAATTTCGTTTGGTAAAAAAGGTATAATTATTTTATTACATACTGTTTTTTGTTTAGATTTCCAAACATAACTCGTATTTAGTCCTTAAAGTATCGGTAATCGCTAAAGATATAATTAATAATATTCAAAAACTTATTAAAGTAATTCTCGAAGTAATCCTTTATAATAAGCTCGAACCATAAAAAAATTTATCTAGCAAATAATTAAAAAATAGCCATCACCTTTTAATAGTTTTCCGTTAAAAAGCTCTGGTAAAATTTAAGGTAGGTTTTGGCTTAAACGAAAAATCCTTTTACATCTATAATTCCGTTATAAGGCTTCCGGGTAATTAACTTATAATCCTTAATTTCCGGCATTCCGTAATAATTAGGAGGTAAGATAATGGCTTCGCGGTACCGATTAAAGCCGAATAATAAGGGTGCTAAGGTTCTTTTTTCTATTCCTCGAATAGGTTAAGCCATACTTTTTCTAGGAAGTTAAGGTCTTTCTTCTCTATCTCTTTCCAAGGCTTGGATTTTACGCAATAAGATTTCCATTTTCTCCTCAAGGAAAAGCTTTCTTTCCTTTCCCTTTAGGCCCTCAGGTTCCTGGACTATTGGCTCTTTTTCCTTTTCCGAATCTCCCTAAACCTTAATAATATCTTTTAAAGCCGGGGTTAGTTACTAGGTTTAGGAAAAAAAAGATTCTCCTTTGCCACGGGTTATAAAAGGCATAATATTATCAATTAATTAAAAAACCTTTTCGATAAAAGGTAAATTATCTAATCTGGTTATTAATCCCTTACCGGCTTATAACGGAAATCATATGTACTATTTATTTTCTGAACGTCGTTCTATAATATCGTCTTTATTAAATTCAGAAAAGCTTATACCCAACTAAGCTTAGAATCATCCGTCGGCTATTAATTAAAAAGCTATCAAAATGTAACGAACCTGTCATACATCCACCTGGAAGTATAAGCAATATCCGAAATAAGGTCTTGATTTGCAGGTAACAATGAAGCAAGGAATAATTCTCTAAGGGTCTATTTATTAAAAAGGTTTAAAAAGTTTTCCCTGAATTAAAAAACGGTACAGTTACCTCTAGTTAAAAGCTTAGATTAATAGCTAAGAAACGAAACTAAATAAGTGCTATGTATATAGGAGATCGGTTCGTTATATATCCAATTTGTCTTTTAATAAGTATATCGTAGATCTATATAATCTATGTAATCTGATCAATCCATCAGATCACTTAGATCACCTGGGCCTTGGCGAGCAGTGCCAAGCTTTTCACATCCGAAGTTCTCCCATTTAACACTCAAGGACGGGTTCTCAGACCTGAGAACCCTTGTTTGTAACATTTATATATAAGTTCGATAAATATAGTGAAATGGTGCAAGGTGCAGAGCCGGGTACATGGCTTTGCCGATCAATTAGTCATCACCAGTCATTTATTTCTAGGAGTTCATTTTTCGCTGGGCGCAACCCCAGAAAGAGGACACTCATCATCGCTTCATACAGGGATTCAACACCACACAATACAGTTTGCGTTGCCTTCATTATCTCTTGAACCGCGGGCTCAATCGTGACACTCTCATCAAATATGCACTGATCAGGACCAAATCACCCCGTCCCAATTCATTTGGCTGCCAATACAAGGATCGAACTTGCGATCTTCCGATTAGCAGTCAGAGGGGATAAGGTCCTGATCAGAACGCGACCTCGATTATGATTACGGCTACGATTACGAACATGACGACTTGATAACGATGCGCGAACTCGACGACTGAAAAAAGGATAAGGTCTTACGATAACGTTACGATCTTTTTTACGATCAATAAAAAAGCTGCTAAGCTAAAATTACGATGCTTTATTTTGAGATACGGCTTTATTCGGAAGAGGATAAAAAAGCATAAACGCGGAAAGTAACCGGTTATAAAATATAAACTAATTACTTAAGTTTTAAATAGATTACGTAATTTAAAAAATAAATTATATTATATAAGTATTAACGTAACAAGATTAAGATTACGAAATATTTTAAATTAAAATTATTAAAGCCATAATTACGTTATTAACGACGTAATTATTCGGATTTTAAGTAATTAAATAATGAAAGCGACGATAAAATTAATAATATAAAATAAGTTACGAATTTAAACAAAAAGAGAATTAAGGTTGTAAAGTTATTAATATTACGGACGAAAGAAAAAGTACGAAAAAAAATTAATATTTCTTAATATAATACGAAAGTTAAAAGAAAAATAATAGATAACATATTTTAAACCTTGCTAACGTTAATTGGATAGCATTTTATTTGGTTACTATTAAGAGGTATTATTTAGGACCTGCTGCTTTTAGTTAGCTTTAATGTTAAAATATTTAAGTTAGTAATAAAGGTATTAATAAGCAAGCTAAAAAGGATACGGTAATCAAAATAAAACCGTTACGATAAAAAGAAAAAAAAAAAAAGTTATTTATTTTTTTGTTATAAAAAAAAAGGAAAGTATATTTAAAATAAGTATTACGGAAAATTATTTACCTTATGCCTAAATATATTCCCGTTAACCTGGCGTTTTAAAACCGGAATAATTTTAAGATTAATAGATTTAATTAATTTAAAATAGGTTTTGGCAGGTTTATTAAAAGCCCGTTAAAGATTTTTAATATTACCATTTAAGCTGAACGATAATAAGGCCTTTTATTTATACCGAAATTCCTTATTTTAAAAAGAGATTAAAGTTTTGCTTTAAATATTATTGTTTAATACCGATCGATAAAGAACTTTTACGAAAATAAAGTTAGTAAGGAGGAGCTTTTAAGCAGTTCGATTGGATCTTTAAAACCTGTACGAAATTCGAACTTTTAAGCAGTTTTTAAAATCTCGATTAAAACCTGTCGAGGACGAGAGATTGCATAATTTTACGAGTTTTCAAAATTATCTATAGGACTTGCGGTACCGATATCAAACGTTATACCTTTTGGATAAACTGATTAATAAGGATACGGCTTCCTAATGGACTTTATAAACCGGCGTTCGTTTTTAATGGTTCTTCCGGATTTATCTGCTTTTCCGTATTTTCGCTTTTTTAAAACTGAAGTTACCGATTGGCTTAAAGGGGTTAATAGATTAGTTAAGAAATATAAGGTGATAAAATTTAAGATAATTATTAAATTACCTTTTTAGACGGATAGTAATACTATAAAAAATCAAGTTAAGGTTGTTATTAAGGGATTTATTAAATAAGATAACGTTATTAAGGTTATTTTAAAAATCTTTAAGTTATAAACCTTAAAGTAAATCCGGATTATTAAAAACCCATAAAGGATTTTAACGAAATAAACTTAACGTAATAAATTTAATTAAATTTATAAATATTATTTAAACTATGCTATTAAGGTAAAGGATATTTTGGAAAAATCCAAGCTAAAGGGAAAAATAGCTAGTAAAGACGAATATACGGAAAGCTTATTAAAAGGATTATCTGCCGGTTGTTTCGAAAAGGCTTTTAATAATTCCTTTATAAAGTTCGAAAACTTATATGCGATAAATTGCGATAATACGTCGATATTAATCAGAAATTAGGCTTTTAATAAAGTTAGATTACTTAAATATAAAGGCTGTAACCGATAGCAAAAAAACGTTCGCTTTAATATCGATTATAAAAATAACGACCGGCTTTATTTAACTTAATAACTTAACAAATAACGATAAGGAAGCCTTTAACCGCGATAAATACTAGCGAATAGGATTAATTAAATATCTAAGATTATAAATGTATTATAGGATTTAAAAATTACTTAAGTTTGATGAATTTAAAACCTAAAAGTTTTTAAAAAGAAGATACGTAATTGAAAAATTGCCTGGAATTTATAATATTACGTTCCGTTAGGATAAAAGGTATTTTGGGTTCGCAGTTATGGTATTAACTTTTTAATTAATGTAATAAGTTTCCAGCCGGATAATTTTAATCGATTAGGTTTTTACCGTAATTAAGGTAGTTACCGAAATCGTAAAGGTTATTAAAGTAATTATTTAGGTCGAGGAAAACGATATAACGGTTTTAATTATGATATTTGTTAATTTTGTTTAAAATCTGGATATAACATAAATAAATGCCGTTTATTTAAGAATATGGAAAGTACGGGATTAATTTTATTTAACGATAACGGATATACGATTTACCTAGTAATACTTAACGATCGACTTACGTTAAGTATAATATATTTTCCCCAGATCCTTAAAAGCTAAATTATCGACCAGCAGATTCCGATCTGGAAAAAAGTTTTAAAATAGACCTATAACTTACCGGGCTTTCCTAGTCGCTTTAGGGAAAAAATGCGATATTTTGATCGGCGTAACAACATTAATGGAGGCAGGGAATCGTTTAAAACTGATTCGGATAATACCCTAATTATTCCTATTGATTTTCCGCAGCTTATGTAAATTTTAAAACCCTCCCGACAGGATTTTGTTATTAATTAAAACCGTATGATTAAGATTAAGATGATTTATTTTATCGGAAAGGACGGAGAGCCGTTTTATAAACAGGTACCTTTACGTAATTAATTATAAAGTGACCTTGTCGAGAGCAAAGGTACCCGATATTTGGAGGAAATCCGTGCCCTGGAGGTTGACGACTTTGATCAGCCTGCCGTGCTTACCAGCGTTATAATAGTTAAGCGCGTTAAAAAGGGAAAAAAGATGTTTAATAACGGAACGAAAAGGAATAAAACCGATAATAATAATTTAATATACGATAGACCCTTATTTTATAATATCGAGCGAACCGTCCAAGTAGATAACGTAATTTAAACGAATAATACGACCTAGATACCGATTGTTACGTAGGCAGATAATATTATTTAAACCGATAACATTTTTAATTATAAAGGCCTAATCGATAAATATGTCGTTAAGTTTTAGGAAAAGAAAATCCGTAAAAACTTTAAAAGAAAGTTCGAAATTACCTGGTCGGAATTAATAAAGGTATGTCCAGATTTTAGTAAGGCTTTTAAGAATTTTATGGTTGCTAAGATTTTAAAGGTATTTAGTTATAAAAACAAAAAAAAAAACGATTAAGATAACCGAGATTAAAGTAAAAAATCCGAATTTCCAAAAACGAAAAAACCTTTAGGATTTTAACCATAAATATCGGGTACAAGCTAAAGATTTAATAAAAGGTAAAGGTCTTATCGGTATAACAATATAACCCGGTTAAATATATTATCCCGTTATTTAAACTTGCAGTTAAAATAGGCCATAAAAACGGTAAAAACCTAATTAATAAAGTTATCGATATAAGAGCCGAATCGAACGTTATTGTCGCCTTATATGTTAAGCGATATGGATTAATAATATAATAAATACGAATATTATTTATAAGTTTTAATTCGCAAAAAAGGACTTTATTTAAAGGTATTATCGAAATACCTATCTGGCTAGCTGGCCGATTAATTACCATTTTTATGTTTATCGTTAACGATCATTTCGCCGCATAATAGTTAATATTTAAACTTAACTTTAGGGTTAAATCGAAAATACTATTTAATATGAACCCGGAAATAATAAAAAAAAACCTTGAAGTTTAATCCGATAAAGATTATTATCCCGTTAATCCCAGCTGGAAAAGTTACTTGCAACATCCGCGTTAAAGAAAAACCAGAAAAAAAAAAAGCCGGTAAACCTATAAGCCGCTTTACTGCCGAAAGCAGGCCTAGAAGCGAAAAGATAAATAAATACGCTACGGGCCCGTATATCTTCTCGATTAATAACATTTATATTAATCAAAACCCGATAACCATTTAAGAAGCCATAAAAAATAAACTGGAACTTAAAGATACGGTATTAAAATAGTTTGGCGATAAAGAACTTATATACGCCCTATACGGAATTTTATAGGAAAAGAAGCGAAAAAAAGTTAATAAGGACCATACCGTACAGATTAATACGATATAGAAGCCGAAATGGAAAAAGGTAGTTCCTGTCGATGATATACCACCCGATAAATTAGTACCTTTTAAAAACCCAGATTAAAAGGCCAAAAAGCTTAAGGAGATTTAGTAAGTTATTAATTAAAGCGAAGAAAAACCCGACGAACCTGGTATTTCGTTAATTACCTTATTCCCTAGATTTATTACCATACCGTAAAGGACCCGACTTATAAAAAAAAGGGCCGACGCTATTCTTAATTAATTAGGCGACAGGTTTATCCGTATGGAAAAAACCTTTTTTAAAAAAATGCTATTCCGTAAAAAGGCTACCTTAACCTGGGATTAGCAGGAATATAATAAGATTAAATCCAGTATTGTATTAAATTATGAGATCCGAATAATCCCTTATAAGGCGTAATAAATTAATGGTATAACTATACCGGCTAACTTTGAAAATAAATTAATCGAAGTATTATAAGTACCAATATAAAAAGAAATATTTAAATAATTTTATGCCGCCTATAAAAACGTTTCGTTTTTTATGTAAAAAGAGGATAATAAATTACAATTAATTAACTTTGCGATAAAGTTAAACGTTATTACCTTACGAAACGTTTTTATGCTAAAAAACTGCGACAAATTCTCCCCGGATTTTATTATGTACTTTTTAATTATTTTAGTGGATTTTTTCTTAAATTACGATCAGGTTATATTGGCCCCGGTTAATAAAGATTTAACCACTTTCGCGACACTTTTAGGACTGCTTAAGTATACCTGTATACCTATGGGATCTACCAACTTTATAGCTTACTTTTGTCGTATATTTAGGAGGATTTTGGACGATCTGATGCCTAATATAGTTCGATTATTTGTCGACGACGTTGAAATTAAAGGCCTAAAAACAAGATACGATAATAAAAAGATTTTTCCAGGGACTTGGCGATTTGTTTATAAGCATATCGTTAATATTAATCAAACCTTATTTAATTATAAACTTATTAATACTTCGATTAATATAAAAAAGTTTTAATAATACCAGAAAGCCATAATTATAATCGGATTTCTTTATAAAATAAATAATCGCCGCCTAGATATAGTCAAAATAAAAAAGATTCTGGAAATTTAACCTTATAAAAACGTTTCGAAAGTTAAAACTTTTTTAAATATTATAATTTATTATCGGATTTTTGTTACGTATTTTATTATAAAAGTTAAGCTTTTTATAAAATTGTTCCGGAAGAATTAACCTTTCGTTTAAGGTTTTAATTAAAATAAAGCTATAAAAGGCGTTAAGAAAGTAATTACGATAACCCCGATTTTGAATACCTTGAATTATAACTTTATAACTAAAAAACTATTATAAGGATAAACGTAAATAAACGAAGTTTTAAAAGCATTTTCGGAGAAATAATTAATAAAATCGAATATTCCGCGCGTTTCGAAAATGATATTTAAAAGGGCGTTAAGTTAAATTACGACGTTAGTAAGTTAGAATATCGAACCGTTTTTAAGGTTTTAAGGCGACTCCGAAACCATATTTATGAAATTCGATTTATGTTAAAAACCGACGTTAAAATATTAATAACCCAGATTAATAACTGGATAAATTCCTTACCTGGAGCATCTTTTACCCGTTAAGTTACATAAATAAAGATGTTCGATTTCGAAATTAAGCATATTTCTGGCAAAAAAAACATAACCGCCGACGGATTATCGAAAAAGCTACCTAAAGCTTTTAACGCGTTAAACGATTAATAAAGGGAAAGAATTGATAACTTTATTAATATCCAGCTAAACGTTATTCGGCTTAATTTTATTTTAATTAATATAATTATAATACCTTTTACGACTAGTTAAAAGTAAGGATTTTTTATTACAAATTAATTTAAGAAATTACAAAAGTATGCGAAATTTTTAACGATATTAGATCTTTTTAATCGATTACGAAATATTCCGAAAAAAAAGAAAGGCTTTTAAAGCCGAAATTTTAAATTATTTTATTTAAAACGGGATCTTTTAGCGTAAAGTAAATAAGCGATACGGTACCCGTAAGGTAATTAATAATTAATAAAAATAATACGCGGTAATTGGGTAATATTATAAGGATTACGGCCATAAAGGACGAGATTTAACTTATTGGGGTATAATAGCTTCCTATTATTGGCGTAGAATGTATAAATAAATTCGAAAAGCGGTATTTGCGTATTCGAAATACCAGAAAGCTGTTAATTAGCGCTTCGAAAAAAATTACGGCTTTTTTTAACCTATTAACATAATTGTTATTTAAGTAATTAATGTGCAATTTATGCTTAGTAATAACGGTTATAAGGTTACTATCGAGGTTAAATACGAATTATCCGGTTATCTAGAAGTTAAGGCTTTAAGTTTAGTTATATTAACTGTAATTAAGAACTTTTTAAACGAGCATATCTTTTATCGATATGGTATTCCGATTAAGATTAAGATAAACGGAGGTTTTAAGAATAAGGGGGAAATTATTAAAGTTTATAATGTTTTTAGAATTTAAAGGCTGGTTAAAGCTGCGTATGTTACCTGGCGATAAGGTCTAATTAAGAAAGGATATGTCCAAATCGCTAAAAGTTTAATAAAAGCGACAAATAGTATTAATAAAGGATGGGTTAAGCTCCTGCCGAAAATGATCTTCGCCAACAACACAACCGTTAAAAGCTATGGTCTTAGTCCTTACGAATTGCTATACGGTTAAAGAATTATTTTACCGATCGAAATAATGTTATCGACTTAACGTATTATGAATTGAGATTTTAATATTTTAAGTGAAAACTTAATTATATAAAGAATTCGATTACTGGAAAGAAAGGCCAAGGACATAACCAAGGTTACCAAAGTAATTAACGACTAAAAACGTAAGGCTATTAAACTTATAAACGAAAAAAATAAAATAAAATAAAAAATAAACCTTTATAAGTAAATAATCTGGTATTTTTGTACGATATAACAAAACGTATTAATATATCTAAGAACATGAAATTAAAATACCGCTAAACTAAACCGTACCTAATTAATAAAACCAATAATCGAAATATTTATTACTTAAAAGAAATTCCTAAAACGAAGTTATAAGGGATTTTCCATGCTAATAAATTAAAGCAATTTATAAAAGATAAAAAGAAATATTAAAAGCCGATAAATTTACATAAAAACGACTAAACGAAGTCATTATCCGATTAACCAAAAGATGTTATATCAGATATTTTAAATATTACAAAAGTCGAACTATTCAAAAATTAGCAGCTTAAAACTTTGAAACTTATAAGAATTAATATTAAGGTTCAAATACCTAATAGTCGGTTAGAAAATTACGTAATTATGGACGATAATAAAATATCTAAAATAAATTAATTAAACGAACGGAAAAAATTACCGCGATTAATTAAAAGAAATTAAAAATAAAAGGTTTCCGCTTGGTTTTTTATTACCTTACTTACGATTATCTTATATAACGCCCATACTTTTTTATAATTAATTAATACCTTTAAACCTAAAAAACCAGATTTTTGTTAAATACCGGAAATTAAAAATATATCCTTTAACCATTAAACGAAGGCGGCCTTTATTAAATACCTTAATAATTAAATAAACCTTTAGACGGATATCTTCTTTATTTTAAAAAGATCGTAAATATTTAACCTTTAAATAATCGAACCGATTATCCCGGAATGTACATTTATAACCTTCGACAAACCCGATATAATTACCGCAAAACTTTTTATGGAATCCAAGGATTAATTAATACTTAAAGAATAAAAACATACCATATTAATTAGGCTGCTTAAAACCTTTGTATCGTCGTTCGCATAGTTTACATAAAACTAGGTTAAGTACTTTAAATACTTAAATAAATAAGTTAATAATATACCGAAAATCCCTCGATAACAAGTTTATAAACGAGCCTATAAGTTTACTCCGAATGATTTCGACGTATACAAAATGCAATAAAGGTTTTCTTCCTTAATTAACTAACATAATGTTAACATTAAATTAAGTACCCGCTATAGTTTAAAAATTCTTTCCGACAATTCGCCATTTATAGTACCGACCTTTAACAGGGCTACCGATAATATTAATTAACATAATTCCAAGCATTTATATTTAATTAATACCATTTTCCTAAGATAGGTATTAAATAAAGATAATACGTACTTCGAAATATTTTATTATTATACGTTCGATACGGCTATAATCATTCCAGAACTTGGTTATTACGTTCTTATCGTCAAGCTCGATCTTAAGAAGTTAAGATGAACCTAAATTAAAAAATGGGCCGGGTACCCGATTAATAATCCAAGGTCCTACTAGAATTAATAAAAGTAAGGATAAAATTATAATACGAGGTTAAAGATTAATAACTATATAAGGAGCCAAAAATGTTAACTTATAATTAATTAATCGTTAATTAATAATACCTATAAATGGATCCGGCCTTAAAGTTAATAATTCGATTAATAGCATAATATTCGATGGTAATAAATACGGTATTTTTAATAATGGATTATCCATAATAAAGGTTTTAGAAGGTAAATAATCTTAAGAAACCGTAGTATTACGGTACTTATACTGGAAGGTAGGAGTTAAGTTATAAATAGGCGCTTAACGGTATATAGGATTTTAGGGCTTATAAATATTATTAAAGTTATATGGAGGTTTAACAACCCGATTAATAACTAAAGCCTTATCGATACGTTTGGTTAAAAGTTTAAAAAATAATAACGAATTCGAAACCATTAAATTTGTACAACGAATAACAAAGATTTTATCAAAATTACGGAGGTTCCGATTAATACGGGAAAAAATAGGTTAAGCATTACCAAATTACCTATTACCTGGACCGGGTAACTTTTTAATAAACGATTCCTTTATTAAATTAATTAGTTCGCCAAAATTTATACTTTTCCGAAAACCTAAAATACTATAAGGATCTAACGATTAACGGGAACTTATAATAATAACATTAATTAAATACTTTGGGAATAAATAAGTAGGTATTGGAATTTTATACTATTTGGAAAATATAATCAAAAGGGAGAAGTTGGTATGGTAATAAGAAAAAAAAGAAATATAAGTGTAAATAATTAATTAAAGTACGTAATGGCGGTAATATCTTCCTATATAACATTAAACGGAATTTTCTGGCATTTTATCGGCGCATATTGTTTTTGTTCAGAAAATTAATGCATTAATCCCATAGCACTTAATCAGTTTTACATATAAGTTGCTATTAATTTTTAACGATTTTTTGCATTTATATAATTTCGACCTTAACGTTTTAATATTTACATATTTATATACTTAAATATATATATATATATTTATATATTAAGTATATCCTTAATTATCGTTTAAACCCTTAAGTTATAAATTATTATTATTTTTATATTTTAATACCTTAATTAATTTATCCATAATTACTATATTATCATCCAAAAAACGTACTAGCCAAAATAAGGATGGTAATTCCAAGAAACTAAATACGTCGGATTCCGGAAGATTCGCCCAGATCGCCAACATACCAATATGGGAAAAAGATAATATAATATAGTTATTCCGCAGGATGCATAATAATAATTCCACTTTTTATTTTATCCAACAAGTTACCCCGAAAGTCCGTTTTAATCAAGCTATTTTTATCTATCCGTTTAATTAGAACGGTAAACGTCCATGGAAAGATATTACCTTTTTTTTTTATTAAACTAATAAAAAATGGCATAATTCCGTGGCAGCTCCTTTATGGCAAACATTTATGATTTTGATAAATTATATTTACTTACCTTTTTAATATATTATTACCTTTATATAATTAATCGCCCTGGATATAATTTAAAATATCTTGGCCGTTATTATTAAAACCGGTAAAATAATTTTTAACGGCCAAACCCGATATGTCCCTAATGAAGTTATGGAATTAATTAAAACTATAAACTTAAAATATGTTTAGTTTATTGCCTATATTAAATTCCAGATTAATAAAAGACTTAAAAGTTATTAGGTTAATATATTACATATCCGATTAAAGCGTCGAATGTTAATATTTAATACTTATTCTACGGTTAACCGTACTTAGTTATTACTGTAATTATACCGAAAGGTTTGGATAAAATTAAAACTTAATAATCCACTTGCCCGTATAACGATCGTAAGGATACCTACCTAAATTAAATATTATATTTACGGTTTATAAATAGTTTATGTATTTTATATTAATACGCGTAATACTTTAAAATAAGAAAATAATAAACTGGACGAACGTATTAATTAAGGCGAAATTATTATGGAATTTAAAATAACTAATATAATTAAAGGGTACCTAAGTTTAAAACCAGATAATAATAACATTAAAAGGCCTCTGGGATTATAACCTGGAAGATCTTTATCTTTATTATTAAAAGAGGAAGTCGACGATCCAGAAGAGGCCGATAATCCGGAGTTTAATTAGTTACCTCGTTTTATGGAAGGTAAACGACCACGACCGATAAAGTAACCGACTAAAGAAATTAATAACCCGCCAATTAAGATATTAACTATCGAGTCTCCTACCTCCTAACCTTATATACCTACTGATTAATCAGGACAAGCCTTTAAAATATTTATACCTCCTCTTTTTATTCCGGAAATTACCTAATCCCATCCGGTTTTCAAAAAGTTATTATTTAAGCCGAAATATAGATTACGACTACCCTTTAGTAATTAAAAAGTTCGAGCAATAATAGAAGGTTGGTATAATATACCGTATAAATAGTTAAAAGATATATACTAGACTGTAGGAAAACGACTTAAATCATATTTTCCGTAAGGTTGGCCTAGTTGGCCTAAGTATAAGGATTCGAATCCGAAGAAGGTAAAGCAGGACAAAGATTAAAAAGATAAAGAAAGGGTTAAATAACTGGATAAGCTGGCGAAACGTCGAGGACGAAATCCTGAATTAAGGAAAATGGAGGATAAGCCGCGTAAGCGTTAATTAAATTAATTAATATGTTTTAGGCATGTTTTTTTTCTTATGGCATTAGGAGTTAGTTACGTTAGCATTTATTTCTTAAAATAAATCGAGGACGATTTTATCTCGAAAAAGAAAGGTTAAAATAATGCAGGGTGCAGAGCCGGGTATATAGCTTTGCCGATTAATTAGTCATCACCAGTTATGTATTTCTAGGGGTTCATTTTTCGCTGGGCGTAACCCTAGAAAGAGGAGACACTCATTATCGCTTCATACATGGATTTAACACCACACAATACAGTTTGCGTTGCCTTTATTATCTCTTGAACCGCGGGCTTAATCGTGACACTCTCAACAAATATGCACTGATCAGGACCAAATCACCCCGTCCCGATTCAGTATGGAACTAGCTTTTTTTGTGTTAACGAGTAGGTTAGTGTTTTGTAAGACTTAAAGAATTATATAAACGTATCCCATATGTTTCTTTTTATTTCTCGAGTAAATGAGAATGTCTTCGAGGTAACAAATAACGAAAATGTTTAAATACTCCTTAAGTATATGGTTGACTATTTGTTAAAAGGTTGCTGGTACGTTCGTAAGTCCAAAAGGTATAATAAGATATTTAAAAAGTCCGTATTTCGACCTAAAGGCTGTTTTTTATTTATGTTTTAGCTTAATACGAATTTAATTATATTTTTCTTTAAGACTTAGGCTTATAAATTAATTAATTCTGTGGAAACGACTTTTTATTTTATTAATTAAGGATAACGGTTTTCCATCCTTAACCGTGATGTCGTTTAGCTGTTTGTAATTTATAACTAAACGTAACTTTCCGTTTTTCCTTGGTACGAAAAATATAAGGTCTCCGGTTGATAAACTGGAACGTCGTATGTAACCCTTTTAAAGTTTGTCTTTAAAATATCCACGTAGTGCCTATAACTTTATTTCGTTAAGGTTGTAAATTGGATAAAATCTGGTTGATATCCTTTCCTTAAGGATTATTTCGTAATTTTATTCGATGTATTCTGATAGTTTCGTCTTAAGTTCTTTTCGAAACAGTCGTTCGTATCTGTGGTACTGTGGAGGTACGTTAGCCATGGTTTCTGGCTTTGGGGGCTGATGTTATAGGTAATCGTTTATTTTTCGCAACTTTGTTTTAATGGTAGCGATAATGCGTCTTATTTTTCTGTGGTGCCCTTGTTTTTTCTCATGTCTTGTTCTTGTGGGTGGTAAGGCTTTTGTCGTATCTTTATGCCTGCATTCGTTTCTATTTTCGATCGAGTGTTAAGATGTTTTCGTATTTTGTTTCTTTTTGTCGAGTGGATGTAAAACGAACTTTACCTGGCCAGTTGTTTAATCGATTAAGGGGTTATACTGGTACAGTTATGGTTTTCCAAAAATTATATCGTAGTTCCTTATTAAAACGATGTCGAAGTTTGCTATTTGGTTTCGTTCGTTGACGAAGATCTCGAGGTAATTAATCTCGCGGCTGATCTTTCCGTTATCGTAAGCAAATGCCTAACCTTCTGCGTTCTCGGCGATGTAGGGTTCAATCCTTTCCTTTCATAGCAACCTAAGTTAGTTTATTATTTTTAGTATAATGTAGTTACCTCCTGTAACTCCGCAATCTATAAATGCCGTAATTAATGTGTTTTAATTCGTACTTGCAGGGTGATAAGGTCGTTTTTGGCTCCTATTGTCGCGTTTAAAGCCCTTTTGGGAAGCTCCTGCTAGCTTTTCCGGGTCTTACCATTTTACGGCTTTTCTAGAGGCGGCGTTCGTTTTTTAACTTATCCTTTAACGCCTTAATACGCTTTTGATTCTGTACGTTAAAGGTTTTCAGTTACTTTAATTATCCTTCCTATCTGCGTAAAGTGGCTTCGAATAGGAGGACTTGCGTTTGAATGTCTTTTTTGGTTATGTGTTTTAGTTTGGGGGTTCTTGATCCCTCCTATCGTGCTTGGAATTGGGCGTCGTATTGCCTTGTTTTTTCATTCTTTTTCTTTATTTCGTCTTTAATTTTTTGTTGTTCATCCGGGTTATCCGTAAAGGTTAAACGGAAGTTTAAGTTGTTGAGTACTTTCAGGGATGCCTTTATAACCGTTTGGTAGATCTATTCTTTCTTTGTCTTATGGTTATATCATCCGTAATGGTATATAGGGTCCTTATCCGGATAACTCTTTCTTTCGGGCCAATTTGTTACTGCTGTGATAATGTTGATGGTGTTTTCTGAGGCGAAGATTTTTAGGTGTCTGTATTATCGTTAGTTCCTGGGGTCTTTTCTGGTCTGATTATTAAAATCGAATCCTTAATCGAATATTTGCGTAAGTCGTTTTTCGATGTACCGTTTTTTTTCCCATATGTCTTAGGTAATGGGTGCGTTTGTACTGGATAGCGTGAAGTTTCCCGTGTCGGTTTGGTTGTTCTAGTAGTAGGTTCTTATCCTAACCTTGGTATTCCTTAATTTATGCGTTTAGTTCTAACTGTTCGTACCGCTATCGCCGTTTTTTGGGGGGGGAACGAGAAAGTAGCTTATTCTTTGAAAGTCCCTTCCATCTATGGTGCTCCTTTAGCCATTAGGTTACTATGGGTCTTGTGGCAGGGGCTCGTTGTTCCTAAATGGTTGCTTGGGATAGTTTTTTTTGCCTCCTGTAATCCCTGTTATACTTCCTTGGGGGGATTATGGTTATCCTTAATCCTGATCATATTAATTAATCTGTTATCGTTTTCTTAGTTATTTCGAAAGCGCTCCTGGGGAATTGGTATCCAGTTATTCTGTGGTGGCCTTTTGGGTGCCTTGTATTACTAGGCCTTATGTTTTATTTTATTGTAATTAAAGCACTTGATGGTACGCGGGTCGCGTTATTGTACTGCGCCTAATTTTATGGGTCCTGGTGCCGTTCTAAGGGATGTATTAGTTCCTTGTAACGTACTGGTGCTAGGGGGATGCCTTGGCTTATTGTTTTGTCGGTCCTTGGAGTGTTACGTCCTTTAGGCGTACTGCTGATCGTCGATTTTGACTGCTATAGCGATATAATTCACTAACTTTTCGGGGCGTTTATTTTTAAATAATTCTTTTTATACTTTTCTTTTAAGCCGTTAAAAAAATATGGCCATTAATACCTTTTATCCTTAATTAATTTTCGAAGCTAATTAAATAAAGGAGTTATCGTATCCGGCAGTTAATCTTTTTTACTTTAGATCTTTAATTTTCTTTTTAACCTTAATTGTTTCGTTTATTATTCCGAATGCCTGTTTTAATTCCTTTTTAAATTTTTCATAATCGTTATAGGTCTTCCTAATTTTTGCGGATTGTTGTTAGGGCGGTTTGGTAACCTATTCGTAAAGGGTAGGCTTAAACCAGGTAGCCGCATTTCCGGTTAACTGTTTTATAGCGAATTGGACTGAAAAAAGTAGGTATTGTAAGTCTGATTAAAAAGTACTTAAAGTAGGTACGGTATTCCGTAAGGAACTGTTATAGCTTGGTAGTAATTCCGTCGAAAGGGGTAGGTTTCGTAGGTTTCAAAACTTTTCCGGCCTTCTTGCCGTGGGCTGCCTGAGTTGGTGGTGCTGGTTAAGCTGGCTGATCCGGTTGATCGGGTTGCTCCATGTTGGCTTATTTTTTTAGTTCGGCTCCTTAGGCTTCTAACTGGTTGCGGGTTTCCTTAAGCGTACGGGTAAGTTTAATCTTGTCGTTGGTAAGTTGAATAACCGCGTTAATTAATTTATCAAGTCGGCGTAAAGCTTTTTTCCAGGAGAGACTAGGTCGACCTTTTTTATTTTCGGAATTTATGGTGTTATTTTCGGGGATCTGGAAGGTTCCTTTAAAAACGTGCTACTTGCTGGACGACATAATATTAAAGGTATTGCTTAAAGTTTGATAATACTACTAAACAAAAGCTTATAACGTATGATAATAAAGGGGTTTAACTAATTATTAAACTTAGTCGTAGGGTTTATGTTAGCAGTAATATTATGGTAAACTAAGTAATAATACGTTTAATTGTTACGTCTGGGAATAGCAGATTGTTAAAGGTAATCTGGGTAACCAAGTTATATTACAAGCTGGTGATCTATCTAAGCTATGGTGATAACGAGCGTATATATCCTCGTTTTGGCTCAAGGTGCTCAAACGGCTCAAAACCCCTTTCTTAGTTAAGTCCCTTTAAGTCCCTTTGAGCCTTCCCGTGGCTCGATCGGCTCAAAGCTCTTGGACCAATGGGGGCCATTGAGTCCTTTGAGCTAGTTACGTGACGTCTGAGCCTAGGTCGGAGCTGGAGTCTTGAAGGTCAGACTGTATGTGTTGCAGCCAAGACCGCTAGGTCATAACACTTAAGGAGTGTGTCGTGGATCTATGTGATCTATGTGATCTGGTCCAGATCCCTTAGATCACTTAGATCACCTAGAAGGCCAAGCCTTCTAGCCCGTGTTTTACCCGAGACGGGTCCACACTAGGTCCGATAAGCAGGTCTCCAAGAGACAGGAACCCCTGTTCCTGTAACACTAAACCGTTTAATGAAGCTTAAAACCGAGGCTTCGGATTACGGTTTAAGAGCAGTAATAGGATACCGTAATAATTAAGACAACTTATATCTTATCGCCTTTTACTTTTACAAGTTAAAAAAAGCAAAATTAAATTATAGTATTTCCGATAAAGAATTTATGGCCATTATTAAGGCTTTCCGAAAGTTTAGGCATTACCTTAAGGGCAACCTTTATTAAGTTAAGGTATATACCGCTTACAAAAACCTTACCCGTTTTATTACCATCAAAGAATTTACAGGGCGATAATTACGTTATGCCGAAGAATTAGCAGCATACGACTTTATTATTATCCATTAAAAGGAATCAAAAAATGGCAAAATAAATGTATTGAGTCGAAAACCGGACCTCGAAAAAAAGGTAATTAACGTTGACTATCAGGTTTTGGATATCACGCTAAAAGAATACTTATAACCACGATAAATAATAATAATGAAAATAGCAACCCCTGATTTATACTAGAAAATCCAAAACAATAATAATAATCTAGCTAAAGACTAAAAAATAGAAAAAACATAAATCTTAAAAGAATACTTAAAAACAATAATACGAGATATACATAAAAGTTTATTACATAAATACCTCGGGATCCACAAAACCTTAAAACGATTATACCGTACTTATTATTTTCTTAAAATAAAATCAGTAATAAAGAAAATACGACAATAATGCCATATTTATAACAAAGCAAAAACTCGAGGACACAAACCAGACGGAAAATTATAGCCATTACTAGTTAAAAAATAACCATAAAGTTTAGTTACCGTCGACTTTATTATTAAATTCCCATTATCAAAAGACCTAGTTACTGCCATATATTACGATAATATTTTCGTAATCGTTAATCGATATACCAAATCTTCCTATTTCCTACCATATAATAAGGATATAAACGTGGAATGACAGGCTTACATCTTTTTAAAACTTGTTTTAAAAATATACGGACAATTAACGGAAATCATTTTAGATAAATGACCGACATTTATTTCGAAACTTTAGTAAGGATTTATGGCATAATTAAGTCTAAATTATAAACTATCCAGCGTATTTAAACCTTAAATAAACGGATAAACAAAAATAATTAACTAAATATTAAAAACTTACTTATATTGTTATATTAACTAGGAACAAAACGATTAAGTCTACAAATTACCTATCGCGGAGTTAGCCTATAATACCAGTTATTACGAAAACATCAAAACAACTCCAGCAAACGCCAACTTTAGTTTTACACGAGAAATTTACAAAGATATACGCGACGGCCCTTTTAACGTTAAAGCAATCCTTACATCAAAACAACTTAAATAACTATACGCAAAAATGAAAATAGAACTGAAATTCGGACGTAAACAAATAAAGAAATACTATAACCAAAAAGGGTTAAAGGGATTGACCTTCCAGAAAAAAGAAGTAAATTACCTAATTACTAAAAACATCTAAACCAAACAAGGAAACAAAAAACTGAATTTCAAATACATCCGACCATACAAAATCATCAAAAAAGTCTCAAAAATAATTACAAATTAAAAACTACCTCTTAAAGTTAAACTCCATCTAATCTTTCACATTTCCTTACTTAAATAAACAATAAATACTATCAAAATTAACATAGAATACGAAAAGAAGGCAGAAAAGGATATACCAACATACGAAGCAGAAGAAATCCTAGATATACGAAAAAAAGACGGACTTACCAAATGCCTAATCAAATAAAAAAGCTACCTAAACTCCGAAAATACATAAAAACCCGCTAAAAACCATATAAACGTCAAGCGCCTATTAAGGCACTTTTACCAATAGCGACGGCGCTAAAGTCAAAACTATTCCAGAAGGGGTCTTATAAGGAATAAATGCCTTCCTTATCGAAGGAAGTAATAACAGCTAATAATTAGCGCTATTCCTTTTCAAAACGTTTTTACGCTTCCAGATTGTCCAAAAAAGCCATGCCATGACGAATTAACTCCGATACCTTTTTACGAAGGATAATTTACTATTTCTCTAACCGGTCCAGACGTAATATGGCTTTTGTTATTTTCGAAAAAGAATTTTACATATCCTGTTACGCTTCGGCCAATAAAGCCTTAGCCGCTTGTTAGGTTTAATTAAAACGATTTTTCTTCTTACTAATATTATTAAAAGAGCATAGGGGAACCCCGGACTCATCACATCGACGATTTGGATGTCAAACGCATTTATTACAACGCCGGAGGTCGTCGATCATCCTACAAATAGAGCCATTTTTAAAACAAGGCGTATACGGCATCACTTCGAAATCAAATGTACGAATATAAGCAGTAAGTAAAACAGTACTCTCTTTCTGGTTTGGACGACTGCCAAATTTACTTTTAGGCACGTAACTAAACATAATAAAAAAATATACTTACCAAAAAGAAAAAAAAAAAATCTTTTTCAGGGCAAAAATTATAGAAAGGGAAAATTGTATTATAACTCATACAAACTTGGCCTTAGCAAACGGTCACCCCACTTAAAATAAAAGGTTACGTAACATAAATCTAAATAAATATCTTAACCCAATATAATCCATGAATACAAATTTAAATAAATGTTTTAATTTAACATAATATATTAATATAAATTTAAATAAATATCTTAATCTAACATAATCCATGGGACTTCAGCTGAAGATATATACATTCCTTATTTCCTATAATCTAAAGAGCTTAAACTTGTCATATAACTTAATTACCCAGATTACCTTTAATAATCTGCAATTACTAGACGTAATAATTATTTTTGCTATTGCTCAGTTTCCCACGACACTACTGCCAACATAAACCGTACGACTAGGTTTAATAGTTGGTTAAAGCCCTTCGCCGTCACAGTCCGCCTACTTCCGATCTTACCGCAAAACCTTTTACCCCGGCGCGTCCGCTACGTTAACGTTCCGCATAAAGCGCGCGGCGTGCCGTACCGTATAAGGGCTACTTACGTTCTACGCTTTCGGGCCGTTTTACCGCGGCGTATTACGACGTTACCGTAAGCAGTCGTTATTAACGTTACGCCTTTAGGTATACGTACTATCCGGTATACGTACGTTTGTATTCCTTAAAAGCTTTTTTTATTAATTATTAATTATAGCCTTACCTTAATTCGTCCGTTTATTATCCGCCTGGTCGCGGCTTTCGATGTTAGCGACCATTTTACTGTAAATTCCGTGATTCGTACGTTCCGGAGAACGTATTAATTATGTAATAGAAAATCCGCCGCCTCCGTACCGTTATACGCGCCTTTTGGGAAAGAAAGGCCGAGAATAAGGGAAAGGAGAAAGGGCAGGTAAGCGCGTTTACCGGTATTCCTGCCGTCGTACGTAAGCAGGTGTTAGGCCTTGTTAGGCATATCCTTAATCTGTTCCTGCTTTAGTAATAATAATATGATAGTTTTCTTAGTTTTTTTTTTAAAGGTTAAGCGAGGTTAACCCCGGGAGCTTTAGGCCTAATAAAATTTTAATAGTCCGTTATGTGCTTACGATCTCCTAAATGCACCTACTATAAGTCTTACAAGTTAAAAAATAACTTAAAATGTTCGAATTATTATTTAAAAGAAGCTTTTATCAAACCGTTAACAGGTATTGGCGTTATTAGCAGGTAGGTTACGTTAAATAATCCCCAGCTTTGCTTTTAATGGAGCTATATATTCTGCGGATTTATATAGCGCCATTAAATAGTAATTCTTTCGTTTTCGCCTTTTACTAATCTCATCGCCAGTTAGTTATCGTAGAAATTCTTCTAGGCTTAACTTAATTTTAGCTTTAAATCTCGGAATGAGCATTTAAAAGTTATAGCCTTTTTAGTCGTATGCTTTAACGCAAGTAACTTAGCTTTTATTATAAATATTATTATTATAATTTAACAAACCGTTTTTTATATAATTAACTTTCTCAAAATGATTATTATATAGCCCTGGGAAAATTACCGTATTTTAAGGTCGTTAATAAATAACGCATCTTTTACGATTAATAAAACCTGGGCTTTCTTGCTTGCACCCCCGTATACGATTACGAGAAACCGTAGATAAAATAAGTAACGGATTATTTTATTAATAACTTTAATAGGCTTAATTAATAAGTTGCTTAAAAACTTGAATTATAAGAATATAATAAAGGTTACGTTTAAGCGGAATATTACTGCAATGTATAAGATAAAGCCCATACGTTCTTAATCATCTTTACCTTATTTTTTAAAAGTTATTCCGTTATTAAAAATAAACTTTTCAATCCTTAAGGGGATCGGTAATACAAAAACGTCCTTTACTAACCTAAAACGAATTACGATCTTTTCGATATAGAAAGTATGGGCTAAAATAATTTACTTTTTTAATCTATCGAGGATTATCCGAATACCTAGAAACAAGCTTTTTTCGCTTTAAACCTTAAGCTCGTACGTTGCTTTTAATTTAAGAATTAATTTATTAATTTCTGATTAATATTTTCGGCAATAGAAAAGAAATAAATTATTTACGAAAAACATAAGAACGACCGTACGTTACTCGTTATAAAATAGGTACGGCTTTTTTAAGGATAAAGTTGTTACAGGAACAGGGGTTCCTGTCTCTGAGAGACCTACTTGTCGGACCTAGTGTGGACCCGTCTCGGGTAAACTACGGGCTAGAGAGCTTGGCCTTTGAGGTGATCTAAGTGATCTGAGTGATCTGGACCAGATTATATAGATTACATAGATCCACGACATGCTTACTTTAAGGAATAAGGATATATATGAACCAGTTTCCTATGTAAATAGCACCTACTTAGTTTCGCCTTTTAACTATTAATCGAAGCTTTTAATTGGAGGCAATTATACCGTTCTTTAAATAAGGGAAGAGTTTTTAAATCTTTTTAACGAACCTACCCTGAGTGGATTATCTTTCGCCCTCCTGTTACCTGAAAATTAAGACCCTATTTCGGATATTGATGATACTTCCAGGTGGATGCATAACAGGTTCGTTACATTTTGATAGCTCCTTGATTAATAGCCGACGGATGATTTTAAGTTTAATTGGGTATAAGCTTTTTTGAACTTAGTGAAGACGATATTATATTAAATAAAAAACCGACAGTAAGGCAAAAAAAGAAAATAATAAAGTTAATTTAATTTCTTTTTAGCCAGAATTCATTATTGCCATAACCATTTGAATCCAGAACGATCTCCTGAAGTACGAGAATTATCCTATTTGCCAGGATTTTAAAGCCAAAGCCTGCAAGTATCACCCCGGACAGACGGCCTCCAGGATAGCCATACAGTTAGGATACCTTTGCCATTTTAACATCTCGCGATGTATAATGTATAACGAAAACGGTTAATTTTAACCCGACGTTAGCAACTACGGGTAGTTATCCCCGGAGCTTTACGACCTTCCCGAATGTCCGGTATTTACTAAATCCCGAATAAATCAGCATGATTTGCTATATTTTACGGTTTGTTACATTAACGATTATCTCATTTATATTAAAGCCAAAAAAGAATAATAACTTTTAACCCGGATAAAATAAAGAAATACCTACCGAACCAGATAACGAATGTAAATACAGAGAAACTTCCCGGGAGCCAAAATACCCCAGGTTTTGTTATTTACATCCCGAATTGAAACAAAGTTAAAAAGTCTTATAGTAAGGGTGTTTATGTTACTTCCCGATACTTTACATTTAATACGAACTCTTAAATGATAAAATACCTTTTATAAAAGTCCATATTTTAACCTTATAACTCGAGGAATATAAAACTAAAGATTAAGCCCAAAAAGAATAATTACCTCCGAATGCAAATATAGCAAGAAACGTGGTTTAGATATAAAAACGATTAATGCACCAAGTACGCAGTTCGAAAGGCACGCGAATGGAGACTTTCTTAAGCTGGATACCCTTATAAATTAAAAAACGCCAAAAGCCCTCGAAAGTAAGGTATCGAAAAGCCCCAACTTACAAAACCTTATGCAAGGCGGTAAAGCGATTACGTAACCAGATGGAAATTTCCCTTTAATATAAAAACAGTACGTTTAAAGCCAGAATCGACTTAAGAGACAAAGGTAACTTCATCTTTTTTACGGCCGCAAAAAAATATCAAGTTCCTTAAAAATATAAGTTAAAATCCTACAAATTTTGTCAGATATAGGGGACATCAGTTGTGTTATTGTATTAGGCTAAATACGTCTGCTGTTGCACGCGTACAGCGTTAAGTAGCTTAGCCACGGAACATGTATGGGCCGATCAGTAGGTGACCTTTCCATATATGGGGTGCGCTACGCACCCCCCAGCTAGCTGACAAATTACGCATAATGAACGGAAGCCTATCTAAGTATAAGAACGGTCGAGTTTTACGAAAAACTAAAAAATTGCCCGTTTAGATTTAAGGATATCAGGAACGAGTTTTGTTAAACATAGCCGACATCTTTAAACATAATATCATCCTAAGAATGCTGTGGCTTAGAACCAGCGACCCACATATTAACTGAAAACACCAAACATTTTCCTAGGAAAGCAAAAAGAAGCTACCTCAGGAAAACGATCAAGAAATTTGTTATGTTATCAAAGAAGTACAGGTATTAAATTAAGAAAAAACGGTATTACTTAAGGACCAAAGATTTAAAAGATTATTCAAGGACAGAAAAAATTACGAATTATTACCATATGGTTAATAGGATTATCGAATACTTATTAAGGAAGGATATTACTTTAAACTTTATAAAATCTACTATATAAATCTTAAAAAGTTAAAAGCTTTATGGAAAACTATTTAATTCGATTTAAAAAAAGGATATATTCGACCCTCCGATTCTTCTGCTGGATACCCCGTTCTTATAGTACCAAAAACCAAAAACGGCAAGCAAAAGATTAACGAAAATAAAGACCTAATTTTTAAAAAAGTAATCGATTATAAATAGCTAAACTATATCATGATTAAAATGGATACCCTTAAACTTTTATAAATATATTAAAAAAAACGTTAATAAAGTGAAATAATTTCCGGGACTTAAATTTTAAAACGGTTATTACCGTATTAAAATAGCCAAAGAAGAAAAATGGAAAACGGTATTTAGAATAATATATGGACTTTACGAATAGCAAGTAATATCTATAGGACTTACTAATACTTCCGCCAGTTTTTAATGCCTGGTTATAACCACCTTACGAAGGTATTTAGATAAGTTTGTATTCGTTTACCTTAACGATATTTTTATCTACTCCGAGATTCTGGAGGAGCATAAACAGCATGTGGCTTAAGTACTCCAAACTTTGGATAAGGCAAATATCCGAATCAACCCAGTTAAAAGCGTATGACATACACAAAAACTAAACTTCTTTAGATATATATTCACCCCCGGCCAAATTCAGATTTAACGTTTTAAAATGAAAGCAGTTAAGGATTAACCTATCCTTAATAAGGCGACCGTTACTAACATTTAACAAATCTTAAATTTTACGGGTTACGTACGAGGTCTAATTAAGGGATACGGAAATATAATTAAACTATTAACGAAATTTATAACCAAAAATACGTTGATAAAGAATTTAAGCTCCCAAAAGATGTAAAAAAAGCGTTTTAAATCTTGAAAGACGTAATTACTAATAGACCCATAATACGATTACCTAACGTAAACAAAAAGAAGCGCTTAAAAACGGATGCTTCGGATTACGCATTAAGTACCGCCCTGGAATAACTTGTAACGAACCTGTTATACATCCACCTGAAAGCATAAGCAGTATCCGAAACGGGGTGTTGATTTGCAGGTAACAATAAGGCGAGGAATAATTTACTAAAGGTTTTGTTCGTTTAAAAAGCTTTAAAAACATTTCCCTTGATTAAAGAACGGTATAGTTACCTTTAGTTAAAAGCTTAAATTAATAGTTAAGGAGCGAAACTAAATTGCTGTTATTTACATAAAGAACGGGTTTATTATATATCTATCTGTTTTTTAATAAATATATCCTAGATCTATGTAATTTCTGTAATCTAATCCCAGATCATTTAAATTATTTAAATTACTTAAGCGCCAAGCCCTTTAGCTAACTTTTAACCGTAGCGCACTTCCGCGTTAGGCCTTAAAGGTAAGTTCTTGGGATAAAAACAGTAAGTTACCTCTTCTTACTAAACTCACTTCTGGGCCTGGTTAATTTTTATTATATCATGCCGTATTAAAAAATAAAAAATAAAACTTCGTTTAAACCAGCTCGATTTTCGGGATGATCGTGCTAACTTAATTAAGAAATTTGGTGTCAGAGCTTTTCCGTATTTTTGTTATGTTCGATTTAGGAAGGCCGAATGTTTTTACGCCTTAAAGTACCCAAATTGTAATAATTATATTCGTCGCTAACGTTTTTCTTACGACGTTTTAACCATAAACTCCTTAAGAAAGATGAAGGAGATATAAAAGCGTTTTTAAAAGGAGTAACGGGAGGTTAAGGATGATTTTTTGGCGTACTAAAAACAGCGGAAAAGAAATTAAACGAATTAAGGCGTTACCAGAGTAAGAAATCGAAAAGGTTTATTGGAAAACTAAAACGTTTACGTCTTTAACAAAATGTGCGTAAAAAACGGGCGTTAAAAATATTAAAAAAGGGTTTAGAATTGGATTAATTAAAAAACGGGAAAGAATAAAAGAAAAACGGCGATAGGTAGAAGTAAAGTAGGCGTAACTTGCTTCCGAAATAGATGCCATAATAAAGGCGTTTATTTCCTTCGATTGGAACGCCGTGGGGTTGGATTTAATCGGGGGACCTTTATTACCTGCGACCTTGGCCGCGTTGGAAACGGTCGGTTAGGATTCTGCCGGTGGAATGTCTTAACCAGGTTTATTGCATTCGTTAGGTAGTTAAGTAGTTCCCAAGTGTTTTCTTTATGTAAGTATCCTTTTTACTTAACTAGGTACTGGATCTTATTTTTGATCATTTTGGAGTCCAGTATTTTTTCGACTTCGTACTTATTATCGTCCTTTTCGATTTCCAGGCTCGTTTTTAACAGGGCGTTTTTAGGTGCTGGTTTAAGCAAGGAAATGTGGAAAATAGGGTCTATTTTTATTATCCTAGGTAGTGATAATCGGTAATTAGTATTGGAAATGAATTTGTTAATCTTAAACGGATTAAGCTTCTTAAAATTAAGTTTGTTGCTGGGCCTTTTGGTTTTAATTTGTAAGATGTTCGACGTAGCGTTTTGTCTTTAACGTAATAAATAAACCTTATTTTCTTTCGTTAGAATTAATCCCTTAATTTTCTTTTTGTTATAATACTGGGTTATTTTTTTGCTGAAAAAAACGCAATTCGGCTTGTAAACGGGATTATATCGTCTTGATTTCCGTTATCATTATTTCTGCTCAAGGAGCTATGGTAATGATTGTAAGAGTTTTATGTACCGGTTGCTTTGGTCGTTAGGTTACTGCCTTATATCCGTATATAGCTATATAGGGGGAGACGCTTATGTCTTTGTCGGTAGACGTATTATAGGCCATTTGTGCTAATAATAACACTTCTACCTAATTTCTTTGCTGGTAATTAATATAGCTTAGGAGGTATTATGTTAGGGTCTGGTTTAGTCGTTCCGTTTAATCATTTATTTAGGGGTGATAAACGGTAAAGAACTTAAGTTTAGCATTTATCTATTTAAAAAAGCTGGTACCAAACTTGGATATAAAAAGCTTACCTCAATTAGAAATAATCTTTTCTGGTATTCCGTATTTATCGAAGTAATATCGGATGAATGCATAAGCTAGTTACTTTATCGTTATAATTCCTTTAAAGGGTAGGAAATACCCATATTTAGTAAGTCTGTTAACGATTACCTAAACTCCGTCGTATTCAACTTTAATAATTTGGTCTTTAAATAGAGGAAGGCTGGTAATAAAATCCCAAGCTATAATATTCCATGTTTTACTAGGAATGTCGGCAGGTTGCAACAGCCCACAGGTCTTATGGCGTGCTGCTTTGGTCTTATTGCAGATATTGCAATTTTTGATAACCTTTTTGATTATTTGGCGTAGTTTTGGGAAGTCCTATTTTTCCTGCAATCGTCGAGTGCTTTTAAAAATTCCTTAATATTCATGCAGTAGGCTTTCGTAAAATTCCTTTACGAATTATTTTTATTAGTTTTTGGGAACATATATTTTATTATGGTACAATAGCTAGCTTTTTAGCTGCTCCTTTAATTATTAAATCTCTTTTTTTTTTTTATGTCGTAAGAACTTCGAAATCGTATTAAAAGTTTAAGGGTTAGTTTCTTTAAGATTTCAAATAACTATACAATACCATTCATGTTATATTGTAGCATTTGTATGTATTGTCTGGAAACCTTGGAATTAGAGTCGCCTTTACGACTAAAAATATCCGCTTCAATATTTCCGTTTCCTTTAATATAATATATTTTAAAGTTAAATTTTGATAGGAAAACTATCCAAGTTTTATGTTGTTTATTTAGTTTTTATGCTTTTATAAATCGGCTAAGGCTTTTATAATTAAAATAAATATCGAAAGGTTTTTTAATTCCGTTAAGGAAAGGCTTTTATTTCTTTAAAGCGTTAATAATTGTTAATAATTCCTTATCGTAAATCCGGTATCTGAGTTCTGTATTTGGGAATGCCTTCGAGTAATAGGTTACTGGGTACTATTTATCGTTATCCTTTAACTATTTTAAAACGGCACTTAGTGCGTAATTTAAAACATCCGTTTTTAGGCGCTTCTTTTTATTTGCATTAGATAACCTTATTATGGGTTTATTGATAATTACGTTTTTTAAAATCTAAAATCAATCTTTTGCATTTTTTGGAAGGTTAAACTCTTTATTAACGTATTTTTTCGTAATAAGTTTCGTTAATAATCTAACTATATTTCCGTATCTTTTAATTAAACCTCGTACGTAACCCGTAGATCCTAGTATCTGCCGGATGTCAGTAACCGTCGTTTTATTAAAGATAAGCCAGTTCTTAATTATTTTTATTTTAAAGAGTTAAATTTAAATTTGGACGGGGGTTAATATATATCCCAGAAAGTTTAGCTTTTATATATGTCATACGCTTTTATCGGGGTTGATTCGGATGTTTGCCTTATCTAGCGTTTTAAGTACTTAAATCACATACTATTTGTGCTCCTCCAGAGTTTCGGAGTAGATAAGAATGTCGTCAAGGTAAATAAATACAAACTTATCAAGATATTTCCGTAAAGTCGTTATAACCAGGCGTTAGAAACTGGTAAGAGCATTAGTAAGTCCTATAGGTATTATTCGGTATTCGTAAAATCCGTATATTATTCTAAATGCCGGTTTTTATTTTTCTCCTTTAGCTATTTTGATATGGTAGTAACCGTTTCGTAAGTTAAATGCAGTAAATTATTTAACTTTATTAACGTTTTCCTTTAAAATATTTATAAAAGTTAGAAAATATTTATTTTTAATCGTGATATCGTTTAATTATTTATAATCGATTACTTTTTTAAAAACCAGGTCTTTATTTTCGTTGATCTTTTATATTCCGTCTTTGGTTTTTAGCACCATAAGAACGGGATATCCAGTAGGAAAGTTAAAAGGTTAACTATATCCTTTTTTTAAATCGAATTAAATAATTTTCCATAAGGCTTTTAACTTTTTAGGGTTTATATAATAGATTTTGTAAAACGTAAGATAATATCCTTTCTTAATAGGTATTCGGTGATCTTATTAATTATGTCATAAGAATTCGTAATCTTTTTTATCCTTAAATAATCTTTTAAATCCTCGATATTTAGGTAGTACTATTCCGGCTTAATCTGGAATTTGTACTCTTCTAACGATATAGCAAACTTCCTATTCGTCCTTTTTAGGCAAGTTTTTATTATTTTCCTAAGAAAGTATTTAATGTTTTTAGTTAATATATGGGTTGCTGGTCCTAAACCACGGCATTTCCAGGATAATGTTATGTCCAGAGATGTCGGGAATATCTAGCGAAATTCGTTCTTAATATTCTTGGATCCAAATGGAAAGTTCTTCAGTTTTTTGTAAAACTTGTCCCTTTTCATACTTGGATAGACCTCCATTTATTATTTGTAACTTATAAAACTTTAGCTTATGTTTTTAAGAAACTTAATGTTTTTTGCCGCCGCGGGAGAGATAAAGTTGCCTTCGGCTTCTAAGTCGATTATGGTTCTGAATGTGCTGTTTTTATATTAAAGTGGAATTTCGATCTGGCTGCGTAATCCTTTTACCGCCTTGTATAAGGTTTTATAAGTTAGGGCTTTTCGATACCTTATTTTTAAAGGCCTTTAACGTTTTTTAACTTATAATGATATCTAGCCTAAAAAAGTTTCCATTTGCCTACTTTTCGAACAACATATTTAATATATTAATTGTTCTTATATCCAAACTACGTTTTCTTGCTATATCTGCATTCGGAAAGAACTGTTTTCCTCGGGCTCGATCGTTAATTTTGCATTTTTCGAATTCTGTAATTAAAAGTGTAAACCTCCGAAAAAGGTATTCCCATATCTAGCAGTTCGTATTAGATGCAGAATATCGGGGAATAACATAAGTATCCTTATAATACAACTTTTTAACTTTGTTCTAATTTAGGGTGTGGGGGGCAAAACCTAAATTACTTTGGCTATCGGGAAGTTTTTATGTATCTATATTTGTTATTTGGTTCGGTAAATATCTTTTCGTTTTATCGGGGCCAAAAGTTATTGTCTTTTTTGGGTTTAAAGTAAATGAGATAATCGTCGAGGTAACAAACAGTAAAATGCAATAACTTATGCTGGTTTTTTCTGAATTTGGTATGTACCGTACATTCGGGGAGCTTACAAAGTTCCGGGAATAACTATCCGTGGTTGCTAGCGTCGGGTCTGAACTAACCATTTTCGTTATATATCTTACATTAAGATATATCAAGATAATAAAAGTATTCTTACTTTATACCTATCTTAAAGGCCGTTTATCCGGGGTAATACTTACAAGCTCTAACTTTAAAGTCCTGGCAAATGGGATAATTTTCGAATTTTAAGATGTTATTTTGAATTTAAGTGGTGGTAATAATAGTAAATCCTGGCTGGAAGGAAATGAAGCTAACTTCTTTTTCTTCCTTTTCTGCCTTACTGTCGGTTTTTTATTCAGCCGCTTTGGCTTTTTGTAGGGGTTAAGGAATCCTTTCCTTCTTAAAGTTCCTTTTAACGGGGGAACGGTATTCGCTCTTAAAATGTTCCTTTTTACTATAATTAAAACATTTTATATTGAACTTATTTTTTAAAAGGTTTTCGAAACGGTACTTGTTTCCCTTTAAAGCTTGCCCTTGGTTATTTTACTTCGGCTATTAAAGCCTTGATCGTTATTTCGTCTATTAATTCCTTTTTTATTAAAATACCGGCTAAGGATACGTCGATTAACAATAATTATTTTGTTGGTATACTTCTTAATGGATATTATCTTAAATACTATATATATCTTATCCTTAACTTAAGGTTTTAAGCCGTCGTAAAAAAGATAAAATAACGAGCTTTCGGGTAAATTAAAACTTGCGGTTAAAGGGTTAAATTCTGTCGTATATTTTATAATTAACTTAATTTAATCGAGGAAACATAATTATTTCCTGCGTACTATTCCTTATTTAGATTTTTAAATATAATTCGTATTCGGTTTTCGAAATATCGGTAATTGCTAAAAATATGATTAATAATATTTAAGGATTCCTTAAGGTAATTCTTTAAATAATCCTTTATAATAAGCTCAAACTATAAAAAAACTCGTTTAATAAATAGCTGGAAAATGGCTATTACCTTTTCATAATTTTCCGTTAAGGAACTTTGGTAAACCTTAAGGTAAGCTCTAGCTTAAATAAAGAAACCTTTTACGTTTATAATTCCATCGTAAGGTTTGGGAAAATTAACTTATAGCCCTTAATTTCTGGCATTCCGTAATAGCTAAAAGGTGGGATAATGGCTTCGCGATACTGATTAAGGAGGAATAATAGAGGTGCTGGGGTTTTTTCCTACATTTTTCGGCTAAATTAAGCCATCCCTTTTCTAAGGGGCTGGGGTTTTTCTTTTTTATCTTTTTCCCAAGCTTGGATTTTACGCAACAAGATCTTCATTTTCTCCTCATGGGAAAGCTCTTTCTCTTTTCCTTTTATGCCCTAAGGTTCCTAAGCTACTAATTCTTCTTCTTTTTCCAAACTTCCTTAAACCTTAATAATATCTTCTAAAACCGGGGTTAGATATTAGGTTTAGAAAGAAAAAAGGTTTTCCCTTACTACGGGTTATAGGAGGCATAATATTATCAATTAATTAAAAAAACATTTTCGATAAAAAGTAAATTATTTAATTTAATTATTAATCTCTTATTAACTTATAACGGGGATCGGGTGTATTATTTATCTTCTAAAAGTCGCTTTGTAATATCGTTTTTATTAAGTTTAGGAAAGCTTATACTTAATTAGGCTTGAAATCATCCGTTGGCTATTAATTAAAAAGCTATCAAAATGTAACAAACTTATTATACATCGACCAGGAAGTATAAACAGTATCCGAAAGAAGGTCTTGATTTGCAGGTAATAATAAGGTAAGGAATAATTTACTAAAGGTCTTGTTCGTTTAAAGAGATTTAAAGACTTTTCCCTTAATTAGAAAACGATGTAATTACCTTTAATTAAAAGCTTAGATTAATAGCTAAAGAACGAAACTAAGTAGGTGCTATTTATATAAGGAACGGCTTCATTATATATCCATTTATCTTTTAATAAATATATCGTAGATCTATGTGATCTCTGTGATCTAGTCCCAGATTACTTAGATTACCTAGATCACTTCAGGGCTAAGCCCCTTGGCCGACCTTTAGCCGTAGCGCACTCCCGCGCTAGGCCTTAAAGGTAAGTTCTTAGGATGAGAACACTGTTCTCGTAACATAACTAAAGGATAACAATAAATAATATCCGTGGCCTATTACTTAAACGTATTTCGAAATATAAAACTTATATACCTAATTTAAAATAAAGAACTGCTAGCAATTATTAACGTTTTTTAAAAAAAATAGGAACCTTTTTTTAATGGAACTTAAAAGGTTTTCGATATTTATTTCAATTATAAGAACTTTACCGGTTTATAAAGGCATAAAAACTAAATAGACCATATAAAACTTAGATAATTTTGTTATTAAGATTTAACTTTAAAATATATTATATTAAGGGAAAAGAAAACATTTAGGCGGATATTTTTAGTCGTAGAGGTAATTATGATTTTAAAGTTCTTAAACCAAGCATGCAAATATTATAATATAACAAGAATAATATTCAATATTTCTGGGAAATCCTAAAGAAACTAAGCCCCGAACTTTAACGAAATTTCGAAGTTCCTATGATATAAAAAAAAAAGCAAAAGGTCTAGCATCTAAAGGGATAGCTAAAAAACCAGTTATTATACCATGGCAAGATTTATGTTTTCAGGGACCAGTAAGAACAATTCGTAAAGGAGTTTTATAAAAACCTATTATATGGACATTAAGAAATCTTTAAAACCATTCGACGGTTATAGGAAAAGTACGACTTCCCAGAACTACGCCGAATAGTTAACAAAATTGTCAAAAATTATAATATTTGTAATAAGGTTAAAGCAGCACGCTATAAACCTTATGGACTGTTATAACCTACCGACATTCCTGATAAAGCATGGAATATTATAACTTGGGATTTTATTACCAGCCTGCCTCCATTTAAAAACCCAACTACTAAAGTCGAGTACGACGGAATCTGGGTAATCGTTAATAAATTTACCAAATATAGGTACTTTTTACCTTTTAAAGGAATTACGACGGTAAAATAATTTGCTTATGCGTTTATTGGATATTATGTCGACAAATACGGTGTACCAGAAAAGATCGTTTCTAATCGAGATAAGCTTTTTACGTCCAAGTTTGGTACCAGCTTTTTTAAATAAATAGGTGCTAAACTTAAGTTTTTAACAGCCTATCAGCTACAGACGGATGGTTAAATAAAGCGACCAAACGAAACCCTGAAAAAGTACTTTCGAAATTATGTTAGCTACTAGCAAGATAACTGGGTAAAGCTGTTATTATTAGCATAAATGGCATATAATACGTTTATTAACGAACATATGGGCATTTCCCTCCATATAGCTATGTACGGATACGAGGTAATAACCTAACGACCAGAATAACCGGTACATAAAATTCCTGCAATTATTACCATAGCTCCCCGAATAAATATAATAGTTACGGAAATCGAAACGATACAATTCCGTTTATAAGCCGAATTACGTTTTTTCCAGAAAAAGATGACCCAGTATTATAACAGAAAAAGAATTAAGCGATTAATTTTAGCGAGAGGAGATAAGGTCCATCTGCTACGCCAGAAACAAAACGTAACTTTAAACATCTTACAAATTAAGACTAAAAGGCCTAAAGATAAGCTTAATTTTAAGAAACTTGGGCCGTTTAAAATTGACGAAGTTATTTCCAATACCAACTACCGACTGTTATTACCTAGGATGCTAAAGATATACCTTGTTTTCCACATTTCCTTGCTTAAATTAGGACCTAAAAACGCCCTGTTAAAAACGAGCCTGAAAATCAAAAAGAACAATAACAAGTACGAAGTCGAAGGAATATTGGATTCCAAAATAATTAAAAACAAGATCTAGTACCTAGTTAAATAAAAGGGATACTTACATAAAGAAAACATTTGGGAATTACTTAATTACCTAACAAATGCGATGGACCTAATTAAGACGTTTTACCAGCAGAATCCTGACCGACCGTCTTTAACGCGGCTAATGTCGCAGGTAATAAAGGTCCCCCACTTAAATTTAAACCCGCGGCGTTTTAGTCGAAGGAAGTAAAGGCTTTCGCGATAACGTTTATTTCGGAAACAAGCTGCGCTTGTTCGGCCTCCATACGACGCTGCATTTCTTCCAACTTTTCGTGCTTTTTTAATTAATTTAAATTATATCCCTATTTTAAAATAGTTATAACCTTTTTTAAGACTTTTAGTTAAAAGCGTAAGCGTTTTATCCGACCAACAAGCTTTTTTATCCTTTTCTCGGCGGCCTCCTAATATGCAACTAAGGTATTTTCCGCCTTTCGTTGCTTTTTTTCCAAACGATCGTGCATTTCGCTTAATTTCGTTCCCGAATTCATGATTAGGACGTTATAGGTTAGGCGCTGGCAACGAATGCAGTAATCGCAGCTCGAGATGTTAGGAACGAAGAAATAATCGGTTTCGCCAAGACGAGTATAATTAAAACAAAAAAAAGCCTTAATACAAACCTTTTTGATCGAGTTCGCCCGAACGTCACGAAAGTCGCGTTAATTTAGCCGAGATCTTCTTTTTTTTTTCGAATACGGCCTGTTATAATAAAGGTTAGTCGAAGTATTTCCGGAAGCGCACTTTAATAAAAAAGTGGCCACCTACGGTTTTTATCTTTCGGATAAAGATCCTTAAAGAGGGGAAATAATGTTACAGAAATAGGGGTTTCTGTCTTTAAGAAACTTACTTATCGAATCTAATATAGATCCGTCTCGGATAAACTACGGGCTAGAGGGCTTAGCCTTCGAGGTAATCTAAGTAATCTAAATAATCTGGACCAGATCATATAAATCATATAAATCCACGACATACTTACTTTAAGGAATGAGGATATATATAAACCAATCTCTTATATAAATAGCACCTACTTAGTTTCGCTCCTTAACTATCAATCTATGCTTTTAATTAGAGGCAACTGCACCGTTCTGTAAATGAGGGAAGAGTTTTTAAATCTCTTTAACGAACATACTCCTAGTGGATCATCGTTCGCCCTATTGTTACCTGCAAATCAAAACACCATTTCGGATACTGCTCATACCTCTAGGTGGATGTATGACAGGTTCGTTACAAAAGTAAACCTTGGTTTTTATAAGATGGAGGAAAATTCCCAATACTATAATAAGGGCGAGTTTTTAAGCTTATATAAGGCGTTTTCGAACTTCGTATACATACCGTTCTTTTAAAAGCCTTTTAGGAAAGCGTAGGTTATTGTAAGTTATCCCTTACGGAAAGCGTTTAAAAAAGTTATTATTACGTCTTATTAACTAGCTTCCAAGTCTTATTTGGGAGTTATAGTTATAACGGTTATAAAGAACTTAACTGCGAGCGTAGCAGCATACGTACTAATAATCGAATGGGCTTCCTAAAAATCGTTACGTATATAAATACGTAATTTATAACGCTTTAGGTAGTTATTTTTATCGAACCTATATGTAAACACCTATTTTAATAAGATTAGCTTAAATTCAGCTTATATAATCGGTATTTCTTCTATATATCGCGTTCCGTCCGCGCCTTAATCTTTTTTTTAATATCTTCTCTGAAGGTGTTACTTAAAGGGTACTTTTCGAAATCCTCTGAATACTTTGACGGCTTGGCTTCCAGTTAATCTCTATGGATCTTAGGTCTGTTTGGTATAACGTCTAACCGCTTAGCTTGTTTTTGTAGTACCCCTGCCGTAATTATTATATAGAAGGTATATAACTTTTTATATCCTTATTTTGCTATATGCTGTAATAACGGGAATAGATAAATAATATCCTCCTAATTTCGATTTAAAATTAGGTACATTTTATTACTTTTAAAAATTACGGTAACGTTTACCGAATAAACGTTACCGTTTCCGGTACTATTATGGTTTTCTCGTTTTCTTAACCTTTTATTCTTACGAACAGATATTTATAATTATTTTTCCTTACTTTCCTTGGATTTACGAATACGGGGGGTAAGGCTTTTTTAATTACCGGTTTTTTTCTTATCTATTAAAGTCGCGAACCTGATTCCAGATAGGGGCGAATAAGTTCATTTACTTATAGGCCCCGTTAGGTGCATTTCCCGGGAGGCTTCCTTTATACCATCTTTTTTACGAGCAGCTTACGGAAGCTCCGTAAGCTTAATGCTTTTAGTTAACAGCTAAGGCTCGCTTTTTTAAGCACTTCCCTAAACCTTACTTTCCGGATTAAGAATATTTTTAAGGGTTAAAAGTTTACGATCAATTCCAGCTTTACCTGCAAGCTTCTCTACCCCCGAATTCTAACTTTTCAATTGGCCACCCTTCAGGTTTTTAGGCTCGGAAGCAAAGCTTTCGGCTTATAGCTAAAGCAAGGGCTTTTTTCTTTTTCTTTTTTAGTTAATAAAAGATATTTTCGTCAAAATTAACGTTACGCGTAACAATAACGGCACGAAGCTTAGGTACCCATATTTAGTAAATATTAGAAGTTCGGTATCTTATTAAATAACCGATATAAGCTTTCGGTTTTACCTTAAAAACTGACTTTTCTTTTTTAGCTTTTCGATCTTTTGTTAATGAATACGTTCGTACGCCATATACGAAGATCCCGGACTAGTTAGGTCTCAGGTTTACGGTAATTCCGTTTATAATAACGGGATTATATAAACGGAAGTATTACTTGAATTAACGTACGAATACCTTATTAAGTAACAACAGATCGTACGCGTAGCTCGGGCTTATATTATATAGCTATATTGCAGCTTTTACTATTTCAAGCTAAAAATCCTTAAGAAGGTTTGCTTTTAGCCTTATTCGAAAAGCTTTATTAATCAGCTTATAACTTGTTCGCTTATTTCTCCTGATTGGTTCTTTGATATATAGAGGAGCTGTTTTAAACTCGGGATCTCTTTCGATATACCAGGCTTAATAATTCGGAAGTCCGTTTATTATAATCCTCTTAATAGTATTGTCCTGCTTAATTTTGCAAATGGGAGGCCTGTATTACCTGCGCATTTAATATTCGAAGTTTTTAATAAGACGAAACATCGTTTTTCCTAAAAGATGGGCTATTAAAAAGGCGAAAAGCTTCTTATTATACTTATCTCTAATTACCAGAAGCTACCTAAAGTTATCGAACTTCACAGGATAATCGAAATAATCCTATACAATACGCCAAAAGGGTTTAGAAGCTCGGCTTTCGGGCGAGCGTCTTGAGATTACTTCGGAGGCGTGCGTACGAGCACAGCTTTTATATTCCAAACGTTTTGTCCTTTCGATGATAACTGTTTTACCGGTCTTAACGAACGCTTTTAGCGCCTTAGGTCCTAAATACCTAGACTTAAAGTATTAAAGTTTTTCTGTTCTTTTATAAAGGCTTATGGGATTCTTGATCACTTTTATAATCTCGCTTCTTTCTTTTTCTTAATCGTCGGAAACACCAAAATACCTGCCGGGTTTTGTAAAATTATTAATAGGCTGCTTAAATAGGAAAAAGGTGGCTTATATTTAAGAAAAGTTAAGTTATATACTTAAGTAAGCTTCGCAAGAATAACGCTTTTGTTAACATTTCCCTTTCTGAAGAAATAATCCAAACCGTAATATTAAATCCCGGCTTTTTTTTTCATAAAGCCTCCGAAACGATATTAACGTAAAGACCTTTTATTACTATTACGTCGTTAAAAATAAGGTTAAATTATGGCTTCCTAAAAGCTCCCAGCAGTACGTCCTTAATTACCCTTTTTCCCGTACAGCTGATCGCCAACAAGAAAGATCTCGCTTTTATTATTTGCCTTATAAAGTTAAGTATAAAGGTACCGAGGATAAGCAGGTTTTTGGTATTTACCAAGTGCCTCGCCCTACAGTTATCGATTAATATGGGTTAGGATAAAGGGTATTTATGATGGCTAAGGGGTTTAACCAACTATTACACCTAGTCGTACGGTTTATGTTGGCAGCAGTGTCGTGGGAAACTGAGCAATAAGGTATTCAATAGTCACGTCTGGTAATAGCAGATTGTCAAAGGTAATCTGGGTAACCAAGTTGTGTTACAAGCGGGTGATCTATCTAAACTATGGTGATAACGAGCGTATATATCCTCATCTCGGCTCAAGATACTCAAGCGGCTCAAATCCCTTTGTTAGTGGAGTCTCCTCGAGCCCCCTTGAGCCCTCTTGTGGCTCAACTGGCTCAAGGCCCCTTGGACCAATGGGGGCTGTTAAGCTCTTTGAGCTAGTCACGTGACGTTTAAGCTTAGGTCGGAGCTGAAGTCTTGGACTCCGCCTGTGTGTGTTGCAGCCAAGACCGCTAAGTTATAATAGTATTTGCCGAAATAAATGATAATATAAATCCTTAAAATGAGATTAAAAGCTTCGAAAGTATAAAAGTTAATAAGCGCTATAATAATATTACCGAATTAAGTATTATTACCGCCGTTATTGCTGAACGCTGATCGTTTTATAAGATTCCGGATAAACTTTTTCCATTTAAAAAGCTTTATAAGCTTTTCGCAAACCCTTTTTTACCTATTAAGTTTAAAGCGTTTGCGAATTCCTTTTTGGTCCTTTTAGTTCAGGTGGGCGATCTTCCGAATAATTACCCCTATAATCGCCAAGCGTAAATAAACGCACTTAAGGGGTTCTCATTTGTAGGTCTGGTCTAGTATAGCAAAATAAGGACACTTATGGCCACTTATAAGCTCTTTTAGTAAAAACTCTACCCTAGGGTGCGGGGTTACTTCTGATCTGGAAGGTAATCTTTATGATAACGTGGCAAAGATCTCGGGATCTTTGGTCTCGGCCCGTAAGTTGTTTTCATGGTATATAGTCGAAAACCAGGCCTTAAGCTTTTATAAAGTTATAGTAAATTTACTAAACGAATCATCCCGTATAAGGTTAATTAGCTCCGAATTCACCTACGCTGGTACGAGCCGTTACGATATAAAGCTTAGGAAATCCTTTACCGTAAACGTATTTTTAACTTTTTTAAGATTATACGGCTTCGTTTAAATATAACCGGAAAGCTAAGTTCGATGCCATTAATTATGTTTTATATAGCCCACTTTTGCTAGGCGTAGGGCTTTGCGGTATTTCTTGCGTACCGTCGTAATAGTGCTTAACGGTAAGAAAGCAAGCTAATTCCTTAATTTCTTAAAAAGGTTCTAGATGGTTATCTTTCCTCGGATAACCAGGGCGACTGTTACGGTTCGGGATACCGTGACAGCTCCAGTATATATGCAGCTGTACGCACTAGAATAATTGTCACAATTGTAATCATTCCACCGATCTTTTGCCTTGGTGGTGTAGCGGTATGGTGCAACCGTAACATAATGATCGCATGACGGCGGGTGACGCCTTAGTACTGGGTTCGATCCCCAGACTACCCGTTGCTCACAAGGTCTTCCTGGACGCATGCGGGGCAGTGCGGGGTAGACCTTGGGTGTTATGACCTAGCGGTCTTGGCTGGAACACAAACGGTCGGGTCTTCCAAAGGGTCAGCCCCTACCCAAGCTAATGGGTCACGTGACGGGCTCAAAGGACTTAACGTGCCAAGCTCCTTGAGCTCCTTAAGCCGCCATACGGGCTTAAGAGACTTAACGACCTTAAGGGTTTAAGCCGTTTGAGCATCTTGAGCCAAGAGGAGAATATATACGTTCGTTATTACCATAGCTTAGATAGATTACCAGCTTGTAATACATCTTGGTTACCCAGATTATCTTTAACAATCTGCTTTTACCAGACGTAACTATTGTTTCCCCTATTGCTTAGTTTCCCACGAGGCTACTGCTAACATTTTCTTTTTGTAGTATTTAACGCCGGGGGGTTAAGCCGCATAGCGACTGTCCCAGAGCTTCCCATAGGGCATATAGGGCGTGCTAAGCTAGGTGAAGCTATCTTTAATTAACTTATCTACAAGTATAGACCTATTTAGCAGTTCTTGTCCGTAGACGCGTCGCCGTTTCCAGCGTAGTAAGCTGTATCCTTCTTTTTCCGTGCGAAGGCAGTGCCTAGCGTTTTCCCTTTTCCCTTGGCGGGAGTTTTCGAAGGTTAAAGCCCAAATTATAGTTGTCATAACTAGGTATATCAGTTGGCTATCTGCTATGTATCACGCGCCTGGGCGTATTAGTAAGTGTAAAATCATTTTTTCCCTTCCCCCTTTGAACTTCCTTAGAAACGCCGAAAAGTACCTGCCGAATTCCTTATATCTAATTTAAAGAAAATCGCCAGGGCCTTAGGTAATTATTGCCGCTATAAGATAATCGTTCCGTCTGGAGCGATATCCGGTAACGGCAACGGTTTTGATGTAACCCTGCTCCGGTCCTTTTATGTATAGATGTCCCCGTAAAACCCCGTAACCCCGATATAATCCTTAAAGGCGATTAGGTTGTTTATAAGCTTCTTTAGGTAGCGAGCCTTATCCTTAGGTTTTTGTAAACGCGTTTTCGGCTTTAATAGTTAATTTTCGAAAAAGGCGTTCGTTTTTTTGTAATAAACTAGGTATTCGGACGTTTTAAGTTTACCGTAAGTGTAGTATAGCTTGGCGTCGTCGTGCTTGAATTTCCGGTGGTACTAGGCAAAGTTTCCATACCCCGTACGAAGCGCCAGATAGTGGTAAAAGGCCGGCCTTGTTAAGTGTTCCAGCTTATTAGGATAACGTAAATAATACTTTAGTTTTTAAGACTTGTAATGTTATAAGAGTTTAACAGCAGCTGTTTTTTACAATGTTTTTTGCTACGCTTTATTTCGTAACCTTACTTTAAACTTGATCCCGGAAGTTATAATTATATAATCGTTATTAACGTTTTTTAACTTTAAACCCGCCTTTATTAACTTATCCGCCAGTTCGTCTTTTTCCATGCCGTAATGTCCCGGACTCCAGCGTACCCCGACGTTATACGTATCCGCCGTTACGTGGAATTTTAGGTATGCTTATTAAGAGAATATAATAATATTCGTTTTAATACCCTAAATCGCTTCCGTATTATTTAGGTAGACCCATATTCGCTTCCGGTTGATCTCCGGCAATCCTATAACGACGTACGTTAACCCTTTCCAAGTTCCTATTTTTTCCGTATCGAAAATAATAAAGTAAGGGTTTAGGCGTCCGTATTCCGTACCGAAAAGTTGCTTATTTTTGTAAACCGTAAAGCCGTAACCGACTTCCGTTTTATCCTGCGAGTCGTTCGAAAAGACGATAACGTTTTCCGGTAACAAAGCTGCATATTAGGCCTCGAAAGCTGCGGCAGCTTCTTTTTTCATAAGTCCTTATGTAAGGTTTTTTTTTAAATCAGGTAAGTACTTAAGAAAGATTAAGATAAATCGTTGTACGGGTGGTAACATTCTTGCCGTTACTTATACTTTGGTTTTGGGATTTTACAAACCTTTTACCTTACGTTTCTTAATGGTTTTAACCAGTTCAAGTTTTTAGGTTAAAGGGTGATCTTTGTCGACAGTTCGGAACTTATACGTAAATCTCCATAGTACGAGGTCCAGGGTTATTTATGCCGTCGGCAATCCCGAATTACGATATAGGACGTCCGTAGGTGTTATTTTTTATATTGGTAAGGTAGCTTTAGTAATTAAAGTAAAAGCCCGTTGGATTTTTCTTTACGTATTAGCTTACCTTAGCGTTAACTTTAATTTTTTTTTAACTTATTTGGTGCGTTTTCCGTATTATGCCTTGGCGCCGTATAATGTTATAAGAATAATATACGTAATTATAACTTTCCGTAATCCGGATGCCGGGGGCCCGTATTTTATATTCGTTAGGTGCCGTATATGTTAGGCGAGTTATATTGTTTTACTTATCTTTTTTTTGAAGCGTACCGCTTAAATGTTAACTTTTTGTTAAACTATATTTTAAGTTACCTAAATGCTAGCGCTTTGTTGCTGTCCTCCGGTTTTTTTACCGGGTGGATTATGAAGTTATCGTCGATTACTACCGATGGGTCGTGTTCCTTTTGTATTTTGGTGTTATGTAATAGTTCGCATTTTTTTAGGGCGAAATAAACCCGGTTTTCTTTATTTTATTATAGTATTTATTGTACGTTTCTAATTAAAAGTTATGCGTTTTTGTTAAATGTTTTAAACGTTCTGTATAAACATAAGTCGTCCGTATAACCGAATTTTAAGGTCCGGTTTTATTATAAGAGTTTTGCGAGGTATAATATGTATAGTACCAGGGAAAGTGGGGAACCTTAAGGTATATCGTATCGGACCCGGTTATAGCCTGTCGTTTTGGATTTGAACCGTACCCGGATTTTCCTATCCGATAAAAAGGATTCCGTAAAACGGAATACCGGTAACGGCTAACCTTAGCGTTTTATTTTTTTTTAATAAGCGTCTTTGTAATAGGGTATCAAACGTTCCCTGTACGTTTATCGTAATCATGGAAACCTTTCGTTTAGTTGCGAATGCCTGTTCCGCGTTATGTACGAAAAATGTTACTAAATCTATCGTTGATTGCTTAGGTAGCGCCTTACCGTATTATAGGCTAAGGATGTTATTCGTTAGGGCGGTTTACGTTAACCGTTTTGTTATTACCTTTTTTAGCCCTTTGCCGAGGCAGGAAAGTAAGGCTATAGGCCGCCAAGACCTTGGCGATTCCCTATTTCTTTTCCTTATTTTTGGTATTATCGATATTTCGGCGTTCCGCCAGCCAGCCGGGAATTATGTAAGTCGTAGCGCATTTTTAAAGACCTTTTTAACGTATTATTTAACCGATTTTCAGCCAGCTTTTAAAAGCTTAACCGTAACACAGTTTGTCCCGGGTAAGGTACTTGATACCCTTATAGTATAAGTTTCGGTTTTTGTAAGTATTACCGTAATATACCAAGGTAGCTGGCCGTTTCGTTGGTCCATATTTTCCAAAGAGTCGTAATTTAAGTTGTCGTTTATTAAGAATCGTTCTAGGATTTCCGTACGTAAAGCCTTAATTTTATTAAGCGTATCTTTTATTACCTTATTCTTTATCCGTAACGATAGGAACTTTAATCTGGACCTAAGTTTATGTTAATTGATAATTTTATAAAGTTTGTCGTTTCTAAAGGCCGTTTTGGTAATTTTCCGTTAATAAACTTTTTTAACCTTGCGGATAACCGATAAGAATTGCTAATATTTATCCGTATAGCTTCGGTCCGGCTTACCTTAGTTCGTAAGTTATTTATATGTTTCCGCATTTTTATAAGTACGGTAAGCGTTTTGATAATTTTGCGTTTATTATGGCGCCTGGCATCCTCGGTTTATTGCCGGCTTGCCTATTGTTTTTATCGTTAATTAGAAAACCGAAGTAATAGCTTTTACCCGGGAATTTAGCTTTTCCGGCGAGGTTACCGGGCCCGTTTTCGGCAGGAAGGTTACGTCCGTTACGATTAGGTTTGCGAACCTGTTTAAGTTCGGTTTCGATATCCTTAATCGGTATTATTCTTTTTTTCTTTATTTTTTTTTTACCCGGGATAATTGTTAAAAGCGTAAAGTGATTTAATCCGGAATTAAGGTTATTGCATACGGAAATTTCCGTAAAGGGGATATTAAAAAAGATAAGGTTTAGTACGTACCTTGTTTTATACGTAGGTTAACCGGGTATGCCTATATAAATTATCTCGTTAGTAGTAAGTTATTATACGATATTTTTTTTTCTTTTTTTAATTTTTAGTTTAAACTATGGATGTTATATATTTTAATTACCTTTTATTAAGTAATTATCCGGTAATGCCAGGTTGGTAACGTAATTAACCGTTACATCCGTATGGAGCTTTCAGTATGGATTAAGTATAAGGTATTTATTAACGTTTAATTATAGCAAGTTTCGAAAGTAAACCGGTTGTCGTTATTATACTGCTAGGTAGCGTTTTTTTAACGTAAGTTATAACCTGGGGCCTTTTTTTTTCGTTCGTCCAGTTATTTATTAATACGTAAAAGCTAAATTCCGGATGGTTTTATATTTTCGTATTTTCTTTTACTTAAGGTTTTTAGTTTTAAATTATATTTATATTTTAAGTTTAGTATAATTTTAATTAGGTAATATAAAATATTAAAATATTGCAAGTGTTATTTTAAGTTACGTATAGGTTACGTGATTTTGGTAGTTCGCCTTTATCCGTATGGCGCTGCCGGCGCCTTTATTTCCGTTTATCTTCTGTTATTATACGGGAGGGCGTAATTTAGGTATTCGTTATTTTGGTTTTTACGGCTAGGCGTAAGCGTAAATTACGTTAGTTAGTATTAGTTATTATGGTGCTTCGTACTTTAGGGCGGTGTGAGCGATTTTTAGTAGCTATTTCGATGGATATTTTAACGTTACCATTATTTTTGGTATCCGTTAATTTTGACGCTGTAGTCGGTTTTAATCCGGAGCTGTACGTTTTTAAAGGTGTACGAGTAAGCCTGGACCTTGTAAAGGTCGTTCCTTTATGGGTTCTTTTTTTGCTGCTGGCTGCCTGGCTTGGTTACGGCCTGTCGGGTTCCTTTGCCGTGGGCTGAAGTCGTTTCCCGTTTTCCGTGGCCTGTCCCTGTTCCGGTAAAATATTTTCCTTTTTATATTTTTTTGGCTTTTATCTTCCGGACGTTTTTTAGCTCGTTCTTTATTAGCCGTACCAGTTATTTTTTAATTCGTTTAGGGGCGGCCGTATAATTTTCGTATTTTGCCTAAAAAGGACCTTAATAGTTCGTATTTTTAGAGGGCCGGTTATATTCGCCTTTTGGGTATTGGTATAATCTATTTTTGCAGTTATCGTACCGCCCGTTAGTACCGTTCTTTAATATAATACATTTGGTATTCTGGGTTATATAATTCGGTTATTAATTTTTTGGTTATTAGTTTAGATTATTCGTTAATATTAAAAATCTTAAAGGACTTAATTAAGGTTAGAAAAGATATTATCCAAGTTTTATAGTTAATTATAAGGTTAAGTTCGTACCTTAACGGTTTGCAGCTTATAGGCCGAGATTTTATTTGTACGTAAATTTTATTATAAAGAATATCTTACGTATTAATAACGCGTTCCGGGTTAATATAATCCGGAAAAGTATACAGTACGTTCGGTACCGCGTAAGTATATTATTATTCCGGTACTTGAATATTATTAACGTTTGTAATTTTGCTTAGATATTATTTTACGTCCGGTTTGAAAAATATATTCCGGATTTGTTTGGTAATTAATTTAATAAATTAGCTTGTATTCGTAGCCGTAATATTCGGAATATACGGCAGTTATAGTTTTAGGTTTCCGAATTTTTTGTACATAGCCGTTTTTAACGTAAAGGGTTATTTCTTATGGGTTTGCCGTTTTTCGTTTAAATGAATTAGTATTTTGTTATTTTTTTATTAGAACATTAAGATATAATAAAGTTGGTTTTGGTAGTCGATTTCGCGATTTTTGTATTATTATTTAAGTTAAAGCTATACCCCGATTTAGTTATATTAACTTCAGAGATTTACCCACCCCTCGTTTCCGAATTGGTTAGCTGCGAGTTTAATAGCCGTATAGGGGCGCAAAGCGTTCCGTTAAGGTCGAAAAAACCGTCGTATTAAGGTAACCGACGAACATTTCGATAAAAAATCTTGTTTTTGTTTTATGATCCGTTTGGTAATTACCTTTATAGTTTTTAACGAATAAGTCCAGGCATTTAATTAAGTCCTTAATAACTTGTTTTTTAATTTGGATTTATCGTTCCATTTCGTTAAGTCGGAAGGTAATAATTAAGGTCGTAATATCGGGTTAAGGTCGATTAGCGGCTTTTCCGTTAATAAGGTTTATTATCGGAAGAGCTTAGATATTAGCAGGTTTTTTCCTTTTGTTCCGTTATAACTGTACGAAATTTGAGGGGGTAAATGGGTTTGGTTGTTAAATATATTAAGCTATGTTATTAAGAACCTTAATTGACTGCTGTGGTATGGTAGGGGCTTTTATCTCCGTTGATTGTTGGTGGTTGCCAGCGATCGCGAGATTTTAGCCTTGGTGCTTTTGGCTTAGCTAGTGGCGAAGTCGCCAAGAGCGCCAAGAGTTAGAAAATTGAATGTGATGTATGCTTGAGCATTAACAGCTTTAAACGTACGGATGAAATATAGAAGGAAAGGTGGCTACTGTTAACATAAACCATACGACTAGGTTTAATAGTTGGTTAAACCCCTTAGCCGTCACATTGGGGGTCGGCAGCTGCGCCGCGGTCGCGGCAGATGTCCTCGTGGCTTGGGGACCAAGCCATTAGAGGAGGGGCATAGTGTTACGGTTCGGGGTACCGTGACAGCTCTAGTATATATGCAGTTGTACGCACCAGAATGATTGCCACAATTGCGATCATTCCACCGATCTTTTGCCCTGGTGGTGTAGCGGTATGGTGCAACCGTAACAGCGACTTAGGCGTTCCTTAAAAGCTGGTTTTTTACTATTGCGTTAATCCACGTCTAAATGTTAGTAGACTTTACGTCGATCCTAGAAGCTTCGCGTAACTCCTTTTAGATGTCAGCTTTAAGGCGCTTAAAATCTATCTTATATTATTCCTTAAGATCCGTAACTTGCAGCTCCTTCAGAGCTTCGGGGGTAGGACCATGTTATTCGACATTAAGGTAAAAGGTTTTCTATTAAACCAGGGCTTACGCGTATTACTTTTTTCGTTAAACGTTAACTTTCGTAATTTACTTCTCGAATAAAGGAAGTTTCCGAAGGCTTGTAAAGCGATTAACGTCAGGCGTATCTAGGTCGATAAGGTGCCATATACTACGTAAGAAAGTGTTAAAACGCAAAGAAAGGAACCAGTTAAATTATTTAAAATGATCCTTAAGGATTACATCCTTGAGAATAGAATTATCCGATATATTAAAAGATAATAAGGTTTTTAATTAATAGCAAAAAAGTTGCGATCAACTTAACCGTAGCTATCTTGCGCAGTTAGAGTACCGAGTTTATAACTGTCATAGTTAGGCTGATCGCGAGAGAAAGTTGCATAAGATATGGGAAGTGTAAATTGTTATGGATAATCTAGGCTTTGGAGAGCAGTGGCTAGGAAGGTTTATATATAATGTGGGAGCCCTGGAACAAGGTTGTTACGGGGTCTCTACAGCTCCTAGGGGCGTTGATGACTAAGCAAGTGACCCCTATTCTGCGACAGGTATATACACAATGGTATTGTGTCTGGCACCTCTAGAGATATTTGAGGTGGAGCTTGCGACGGATCGGGGTATTGCATCGAGAAGGCCATCTATAGCTCATAGAACGGATTGTCTGCTACTTATGTTACGTCACAAAGCTTGGCTTTCTCTATTCTATTAAAGCTTCGGCTTTCCACTCCCGGAGAAATGATAGATCACATCACTAAAACTCCCCGAAGGAAAGATATAGAGCCATTTCAGCACCTGCTCCCCATTATTCATAACGGAATGTTCCATATCACCCGGAATGAACACCGCACTCCCCTTCTCAACTTCATACGGTACTCCTCTGATTGTCACCACCCCGCGACCCTGGAGAATATAGTATATCTCGGCCTGGGCATGATGATGCTCGCATAGATGTCCTGTGCGCCCCGGGCAGATAGCAATCCCAGCAGAAAGGTCGCTGGTCGGAGTCTTTGGTTGTGTGAAAAGAGTGCGCCATGACACTTCTCCTCTAGATGGGTCTTCGAATGATTCCGTGCGGAGGCTAGAGATGGCGCTTGGTGATAGTACGATTGGTTGGACGTCTGACGTTTTAAGGTCAGTCATTATCTGAGAAGTGTAAGCGACCTTATCATTTTCCTTTTTCAGGATTCTCGAGCGAGCAGACGTACCAGAATTTCTTTAGACAGGCCGTGTAGTAATTCCTTAGCAGTTGAATTTTTTGGGAATCGAGTCACTCCTTTGTGCCTTTCCCAACCTGCAGATTCTTTAGAGTATAGTAATCTGGCGGCGAACAGAGCCCAAAGAATGCGGGGAAAGTATTGGGTTTATCATGTGACGTCATAACCGTAAGGGGTCACCAACTGCTCCTCTAAAAAGGATGTTGTGTCGAAGCGAATAAAGGGGGAAGTAGAAAGTAGGAGGAATCTACATTTATTTATTTAATTATACCTTCATTGTCTCCCAGACCGCATTTAGGATCGCGTCTCTGATGTATCCTGGTCCATGACGGGAGTTGAAGTTCCGCCAGGGTGGTCAACAAATCAAACAGTAATTGATGTAATTGACGTAATTGATAGTTTGGTTTAACCAAGTCCCTGATTTCTAATACTCTAATAGGATGCCCATACTAATGCTTACATATACCGTTGATTGTTATGTTTAAGATGCAGTTCGGTTAACTTCACCATCCGATATTTGTGGGGAATCAACATCATCATCACCAAACTGTTCGTGTCGATCCACATCACCAATCTCCACATTTTTGGGTGAAAAATAATGGTTTTTCTTGGCGGGCCTGGACCAATGATGTTTAATTACTATGTTGATTTCCCCCCACTTTAACTTCAACTGCTTTCGAGCTGTTGAAGCGGGTGATTGATAACGTATGGACTACGTTAGGAGCCCTGCCCTAGCGCTAGGCCGTCTTTTTTGCTGTATATCCTGATGACGCCATAAATTAAGACCTTCGTAGCTGTCGCTCTGCAATCTCGTGATGGTATTTAACGCTCTTCGTGATCATGGTGATACGAAAAACGCGCCGCCGTTAACGGAAACAGCTCGCTGTCATCGCTGCTTTCGCAGCCGCTAATCTCCGTATTCAGCGCCATATGCAAGTGTATACTGATAACCTAATAGCCCTTTAATATGTATTTAAGCTGTTATATTCGGCTGATAATCGTTTTCGAAAGATTACGAGGATAAGAAAGGATACGTATAACGCGTTACGTAACTGGCTGCTAACGAATACGGGATTAAAGGCGTTACGGATCTCGATTAACGAAAAGATGATAATTTTTTTCCATATCATAAGTTAAGGTTCCTCCGTTCGGCTCGTTTCAAACCGCTTTATGAAAAGTAATGATATTATTTATCCCGCGTTTTATGAAACCCTAAACGCCCTTATGATGTTAACACGCGTTATTATTAAGCCCGGTAATACTTATCCTTACCGGAAAATCGTAAATAACGGGAAGTTTTTCCTATAGTTTAAAAACGTCCTAAAAACGCTTAATAGCACTTATTTTAAAATTAGAATTAAAGGCAACGCTTTCGAGCGAAAGGTATAAAAAAACCGTAAAGGGAAGTTACTAACAAATATGTTAACCGTCTATAATTTCGATAAAAGGTTTACCTACGTATTGGCAGGTTGGAAGGGCTTTGCGAATAATAACAAAGTATTTAATAACGCGGTCGATCGTAATAACCTTGTTATCCCTAAGGATAAGTACCTGCTCGGCAATGCTAAATACGCCACCGGCAAGCGAATCCTCACTCCGTATTACGGAATACGGTATTATATTCGAAAACAAACGCAGGCTTAAATAAAGCTACAGATACCGGAGGAGTTTTATAATCTAAGGCATACGTAACTATGGAACGCAATCGAAAAGGCCTTCGGTAAATAAAAGAATATCTTTAAGGTTTTTAGGAAAAATCCTTTTATACGTATTAATACCATATTAAAGGCGATCTACGTTACGGGTGGCGTTTATAACTTCTTATTAAACTACGGCGAAATCGACCTTAACGAACCGGTAAAACTAAATACAAAAGCTTATATTAACGATAAAGATCAAGCGAATAACTTTTCGCACGTAAAGACGTAAGGCGGCATATCTTTACTTACTGCAGGATATCATAATTAAATCGCGAAAAGGATATAAAATTCGTATCTGAAATTCAGAAAAAGTTGAAAGCGAAAATGATTAAAAAAAGGGCTTGTTCGATATTTAAGCGTAATAAGTTAGTTATAATTTTTCAAATAAGGTATAATTTATTCGTTATGTTAACTTAAATTGGCAAATTATATAATAAATTCGAAATACACTTATTTTATATAGGGATTTAACGGTTTTCAAACTTAAATTATATTAAATCACTTTATCTATAATATTATAACGAAATATGTTAATTTAAAAAAACAATTTTTTAATGCTGCTTTTTTTAGTTCTATCATTTTAATACCTTTATTACCTTTATAGCTTTATATCCGTATTATTTCCATTTTTATCAGTTTTTATACTTAAGGAACTAATAATATCCTCATTTTTATTATAAAAAACCCTTCCGTCGTTACGCGCATTATTTCCGCGGCCCGAATCCCTATTCCCTTCGAAGCTTTTAAACCATTAAAGCTTTAAATTATCGTTTAAGTTAATAAATATCGTAACGAAACGGTCGTTACGTATCCAAATTTAAACGACGCGAAATCACGTATTATTATTAAATTAATCGGTATAATTATTATTAAGGATCTTAAAAATTATCTTTATATTTAACCTGGTATCTTAAGCTACCTTTTTACTGCGAATTAACGCATCAGCAACATATTCGAGGCCCTTTTTCACCAGCAGACCATTATGTTCCTTAAGTTTCTTGTTTTTCCGCTACGTTTCCAAGTCGTCAGCAAAGCGCTTACAAAGGCGGTTGCCCACTTACTGCGAAGCGTTATCATCAGCGAAAATAACCTCTTTAACGGAACCATCCCCTTTTTCGGCGGCAGCCGATTTCTATAAGGAAAAAACCTGTAACGCCTCTTAAGCAAAGTAAGTAATAGCGCTAGCTTTCTTGTTAAGGCCAACAACTAACTCGCTTTTAACTTTAACGGAAGGTCCGTATACGGTTTTGCAAAATTTAACGTACTTTAACGCTTTATAGCAAAAAGCCCTTACTTTAAGATAGGCCTAGGTAACAGTTAATTATTATTATACAGTTTAATATAAAAAGCATTATTAACCTTTAAGTAACTTTTTTATATTTCGGGCTTAGCCGTAAAAAGTTAAAAAACCTTATCCCAACTAAAGTTATTTAATTTTTTTAACGTAAGCTATACTTAAATCCTTTCCTAAAGGTGCTTATATTTATTCTTCACCTCTATCTTCGTTACGGAAATACCTTACGCGTTTAACTTATTAGTTACAGCTTAATAACCGCGTTCTTTAATCCCATAATTTAAAATATAAAGCCCTTCGTTAATTTGCTTCTGATATGATTCGAAAAGCATTATTACTTTATACGAACTCCACGAATAACGCGCGTATTACTGACTGCTTTCGGCTTAGCTTTCGGCTTGGTTTTCGACTTAGGTTATGGCTTGGTTTATTTGCGAAGGTCCAAGATCGACAGGAGCTATTAGACGTTTAATATAACGCTATCGGGTGCATACAGTAATCGATAAGCCCGGGGAGCTTTTTACGCGAGCTTGCGTTAATAGGATAACAATCATATTAAAAGTAAGCTATAAATCTTTTCGCAAAGACTTCGAATGCTGGAAAACCCTGGCACTAACCGTTGATTTTGTATGCAGAACTAGGCTACCTTATAAGTATTTCCCAATATCCTCCGTCTTCCGAATGAGCCGCCGTCCTCCTTATCGACACCCTTTATTGCCCCTTCGAATACATCCATATCGAAACTGAAGGAACTTTATCCCGTAAGCTAAATAGCTAGATTTAGGGTTAGGAAGGTTAGAAATAACACGAAAGCATCATATAACGTTAAATAAAGGTGTTAACATCATATATTATCGAAAAACGGTAACGATTTAGCTACATTAAGAAGCAATAGCCCTAATTAAAGTTACAAGCCGTTCGTTTTAATTAACCGACTGAATCGAAACTTAAATAAGTAAAGACATCACCATCATCAGTTCCACTTCTGTCGTGATGATTGACAGGGGTGGCACGGGCCATAATTATAATCTGGTGAAGTTAACCGAACTGCATCTAAAGGCGCCAGTCCTGAAACCTCCTGAAGCTTCCTGAAGCCATGGTTCTGAATCTGTCCGTGATACCGTGGAGGAGGCCCGTGATTATCCTTCTTGGTGGGGAAAGCCTTTGGCTAGGTCGCTGGGAGGAGGGTCCCTGCGCCATGGATCCCTAAATCCAGTGATCAAGTCCATTACCACATACTGAAGGGCCCTTCGTCTGGCTGCGTAGATATCCTAACCAAGAACTTCCTCGCATCACTTTATCCGTTGGTGCTTATGGTGTCTGGCGCCTTCATACACATTCCCAATAGCAGCGGCGCTGCTGCCGCCGCTGCCACGCGGATCCCTATCCGTCAGCAGTTCTGTGAGAAGGCCGCTCTGATAACACCTAACTCGGCGTGGCAAGAGCTCCCACGCCTGAGTATTGGTGATGCTGAATATATCGCCCACTCCTGGCTGACGACAACCGCCGATTGGGGCATCCTAGACCATGGCGAGTATATTCACCTCGTTACCCGGAAGGAGTCCGACGATGGCCACCCCATAAGTCAAATACCCAGTTCACGCACCACCTGTCAGATAAGTAGCGCAATAAGTGCGCTCTTATCAATACAGTCTTTTGGTGCAGTGGCTACGCAACAATTAAGAGTCTCAGACACGCTCCACTAAGTGGAGTTCTACCGTCGCAGCTAATTAGGGCGCATGCAAATGCGGCCCTGCACCTGACCACTTACCTAAAAGCTTCAAGTTCGATCCTAACATAGGAGAACTGGCCATGGATAATGCGCTAAATGCAGCCATATATGGTACCATGAGAGGAATACCAGTTAGTACCTGATCGCTAGCAACTGAGGGGGTGTGTCAGCTAAGTAGCGCAATAAGTGCGCTCTTATTAATACAGTCTTTTTGTGACGGCTAAGGGGTTTAACCAACTATTAAACCTAGTCGTACGGTTTATGTTGGCAGTAGTGTCGTGGGAAACTGAGCAATGATACGTTTAATAATCACGTTTGGTAATAGCAGATTGTTAAGGGTAATCTGGGTAATTAAGTTATATTATAAGCTGGTGATCTATCTAAGCTATGGTGGTAACGAGTGTATATATCCTTATCTTAGTTTAAGGTATTTAAGCGATTTAAATCCTTGAGTTCGTTTGGCCCCTTAAGTCCGTATGGCAGCTTAAGGAGCTTAAGGGGTTTGGCCCTTTAAGTCTTTTAAGTTAGTTACGTGACCTTTTGCCTTAGGTTGGGGCTAACTTTTTTGGGAGGTCCGACCGTTTGTATTATAGCCAAAACCGTTAGATTATAATACGATTTTTCCCTTTTAAGATCTTTACCTTTAAAGATTAATTTGTTTATCCGTTAATTTTGGTAAATAATTTTTCTTTTTTTATATTTATAATATCGGGTCGAATTAAAAAACGTCGCTTTCGTTAGCGTATTAACGTTTTGGTTCTTTTAGAACGTATTAGTCGTCTTAATTTTATTATGCCTTTTTGTTCTCGTTATAAAAAGGAAGGTACGGATTATAAGATTATTCGTAATTCCGTAAAATGCGTACGATGCGTTCGTTATGGCGGTCCGTATGATGTTTTCGGGCCTTTAAAACTGGAGCATTAAAAACTTTTTAACGAAGAGGATCGTTTGAAACGTAAGGAAAAACAAGCTCGGGAAACGTTACGGGCTGTTACGAATAAGCTTAACCGTTTGCAAAAATAAAAACGATTTTTTCGTTAGCGGGGTATTAAGATATTTTATCGTGATATTAAAGGTACGGAAGTTATGGAAGAGTTCGAGCGGTTAAAAAAGGAACGGGAATAATTAAAGGTGGCGGTCGCCGCGGCCACGTTAAGCCAGGTCGCAGATCCGGTTGATTAGTTTGAACTTATTAATTGGTTAACTGCTGATTGGGGTACACCCGTCGTTGCTGGTGAAAGCTCCTTAATAGACGTTAGGCGTTTATAAGGTTTTTGGTAGGTTTTTAGGTGTTTTCGGAATCTGGGTAGTTTTTTTATTTGATCAGATATTCGGTAAATCCGTTTTTTTTTCGTATGTTTAGGATTTTTTTTGCTTTGTATGTTAATATATCTTTTTTTGCCTTTTTTTTATATCTTGTATTAACTTTGATAATATTTGCTGCTAATTCGAATAAGGAAATATGAAAAATTAGATGGAGTTTGACTTTAGGGGGTAGTTTTAATTAATAGTTATTTTTTGAGATTTTTTTGATAATTTTGTATGGTTCGATATATTTGAAGTTAAGGTTTTTGTTTGGTGGCTTAGTTTGGATGTTTTTGGTAGTTAGGTAAATTATTTTTCCTTTCCGGAAGGTTAATCCTTTTAACCTTTTTTAGTTATAGTATTTTTTTATTTGATTGCGGCCGAATTTAAGTTCTGTCTTTATTTTTGTATGTAATTATTTAAATTATTTTGATATAAGGATTACTTTAACGTTAATAAGGCCTTTGCGTATATTTTTGTAAACTTTTAATATAAAACTAAAATTGGCATTTGCTGGACTTGTTTTGGTGCTTTCGTGGTAATTAGTATTGTAAGTTAGTTATGCGATAGGCAGTTTCTGGACCTAATCGTTCTGTTTATAATTAATATAATATCGTAGGTAAGTTTCTAATATTTGGTTAATTCTTTCCGTTTGTCCGTTTGTTTAAGGTTTAAATACGTTAGATAATTTGTAATTTAAGTTTAATTAGGTTATAAATTCTTGCCAGAATTTTAAAATAAATGTTATTCCTTTATTTAAAATAATTTTCGTTAATAATTCGTATATTTTTAAGATGTGTTTTAAAAAGATGTAGGCCAATTATTCTGTATTTGTATCTTTATTATATGGTAGGAAATAAGAAAATTTGGTAAATCGGTTTACGATTACGAAAATGCTATCGTAATATATGCCTGTAGCTGGATTTTTTGAAAGTGGAAGTTTGGTAATAAAATCGAAAGTAATTAAATTTTATGGTCGTTTTGCGATTGGTAATGGTTGTAATTCTCCGTATGGTTTATGTTGTCGAGCTTTTACCTTATTACAGATATGGCATTATTATCGTATTTTCTTTATTATTAATTTTATTTTAGGGAAGTAATAAGTACGTTATAATCGCTTTAGGGTTTTGTAAATCTCTGGGTATCCGTATAGCTAATCTTCGTATATGTTTCTTATTAATGTTTCCTGGTATTTTTTTAGAACTTATGTTTTTTCCATTCTTTGGTTTTTAAGTAAGTTGTTATTATATTCCTGGATCTTTTAATGTAAATCGGAAGGTGTTATTCTGATTATTGATATTTGTCGTGGTTGCAGGTATCTTTTTGGTGTGGTATTAAAGATTTGGTAATTAACCTTGATTATTTTTTTTTCGAGGTTTAATTTTCGATTAAGTGCGTTTACTTTACCATTTTCTAATCCTTTTTAGTAAATGATAATAAAGTCGTATTCTGCTAATTTTTCGGCGTAACGTAATTATCGTCCTGTAAGTTTTTTAGTAATAGTAAAACGGGTAAGATTTTTATAATCGGTATATACCTTAACCTGGTAAAGGTTTCCCTTAAGGTAATATCTGAATTTTCGAAAGGTTTTAACGATAATTATAAATTCTTTATCGGGAATGGCGTAATTTAATTTTGCTTTTTTTAATTTGTAAAAGTAAAAGGCAATAGGGTATAAATGGCCTTAATTATTACGGTATCCTACTATTGCGTTTAAAGCGTAATCCGAAGCGTTAGTTTTAAGCTTAACTAGGCGGCTTGGGTTATATATAATTAATACTAGTTCGCTAGTAATCGCGTTTTTAATTTTTTAAAAGGCGGTTTCCGTTTTCGTTATTTAAAGGAACTTTTTTTTTTTTTTTTTTTTTAAGTTAAATAATGGCGTAATTATTTTGCTAAAGTTTCGAATAAACTTTTTATAATAATTAATGAATCCGAGGAAGGTTTATATTTCCTTAATTATAATGGGTATTTTTTATTCCTATACTGCAGCAATCTTTTTAGGGTTTATTTTAATATATCTTAGGATAATGATGTATCTTAGAAATTCCACTTCTTATATATAAAACTGGCTTTTCTTATTATTAATTAGGAGGTTGGCGTTTTATAAGGCTTGGAAAACTGTATAAACGTGTCTTATATGTTCCTTTTTGTTTTTCGAATAGATGAGAATGTCGTCGAGGTAACAAATAACGAAAATGTTCAAGTATTCCCTAAATATATGGTTAACTATTCGTTAAAAAGTTGCTGGTGCGTTTATAAGTCCGAAAGGCATAACGAGGTATTCGAAAAATCCGTACTTCGTTTTAAAGGCTGTTTTTTACTTATGTCCTGGCTTGATGCGGATCTGATTATATTTTTCTCTAAGATCTAGGCTTATGAATTAATTGGTTCCGTAAAAGTAATCTTTTATTTCGTTGATTAAAGGTAACGGTGTTCTGTCCTTAACCGTAATATCGTTTAATTGTTTATAGTCGATAATTAGGCGTAGTTTTCCGTTTTTTCTTGGTATAAAAAATATGGGATATCCGGTTAATGAACTGGAACGTTGTATGTGATTTTTTCGAAGTTTGTTTTTAAGGTATTCGCGTAATGCCTGTAATTTTGTCTTATTAAGGTTGTAAATTGGATAAAATCTGATCGATGTCCCGTTTTTAAGGACTATCTTGTAATTTTATTAGCTATGTTTTGGTAATTTCGTCTTAAGTTCCTTACGAAACAGTCGTTTATATCTGTGGTACTGTGGAAGTACGTTAGTTATGGTTTCTGGCTTTGGGGGCTAATGCTGTAGGTAATCGTTTATTTTTCGTAACTTTGTTTTAATGGTAACGATAATACGTCGTATTTTTTTGTAATACTTTTGCTTTTTTTTATATCTTGTTTCTGTGGGTGGTAAGGTTTCTGTCGTATCTTTATGCCTGTATTTGTCGTTATCTTCGATCGAATGTTAAAAGTTTTTCGTGTTTTGCTTTTTTTTATCAAGTGGATATAAAGCGAACTTTACCTAACTAGTTGTTTAATCGATTAAAGGGTTGTATTAGTACAACTATGGTTTTCCGAGGATCATGTCGTAGTTCCTTATTAAAACGATGTCGAAGTTTGCTGTTTGGTTTCGTTTATTGATAAAGATCTTAAGGTGATTAATTTTGCGGTTGATTTTCCCGTTATCGTAGGCGAATATTTAACTTTTTGCGTTTTCGGCAATGTAGGGTTTTATCTTTTCCTTTTATGGTAATCAAAGTTGGTTAACCATATCTGGCGTAATATAGTTACTTTTTATTACTTCGTAGTTTATAAATGCGGTAAACCAGTGTATCTTAATCCGTATTTGTAAGGTGATAGGGTTGTTTTTAGCTTTTATCGTCGCGTTTAGAGCCCTTTTGGGAAGCTTTTACTGGCCTTTCCGAATTTTACCATCCTATAGCTTTTTTATAGGTGGCGTTCGTTTTTTAACTTATTTTTTAACGCCTTGATACGTTCCTAATTCTATACGTTAAAAATCTTTAGTTGTTTTAGCTATTTTTTTTGTTTTCGTAAAATGGCTTCGAATAAGAGGACCTACGTCTGGAAGTCTTTTTTGGTAATATACTCTGGTTCGGGAATTTCTTACCCCTTTTGTCGTGCTTAAAACTAGGCGTCGTACTATCTCATCTTCTTGTTCTTTTTCTTTATTTCGTATTTAATTTTTTGCTGCTTTTTTGGGTTATTTATAAAGGTTAAGCGGAAGTTTAAGTTATTAATTACTTTTAATAATACCTTTATAACTGTTTGGTGGATTTATTCTTCTTTTATCTTATAATCGTATTAACCGTAATGATATATAAAATCTTTTTTAAGGCAATTTTTTTTTTCGGGCTAGTTCGTTATAGCTATAATGATATTAATGGTATTTTTTAAGGCGAACGCTTTTAAATATTTGTACCATCGTTAGTTCTTAAGGTCTTTCCCGATCTAATTATAAAAATCGAATCCCTAATTATATATTTTCGTAAGGCGTATCTTAATATACCGTTTTCCTTTCATATATCTTAAGCAATAAATGCGCTTACATTAAATGGCATAAAGTTTCCCATACCGATTTGGTTATTTTAATAACAGGTTCTTATTTTATCCTTAATATTCCTTAATCCATACGTTAAGTTCCAACTATTTATACCTTTATCGCCGTTTCTTTTGGGAACGGAAAAGTAGCTTATCCTTTAAAAGCTTTTTCCACCCGTCGTATTCCTTTAATTATTAGGCTACTGTAAATCCTTTAATAAAGGTTCGTTATTTTTAAATAACCGTTTAAGATAGTTTTTTTACCTTTTATAATCCTTATTATATTTCCTTAAAGGGATTATAATTATCCTTAATCTTAATTATGTTAATTAATTTATTATCGTTTTTTTAATTATTTCGAAAAGGTCCTTAAGGAATTGGTATTTAGGTATTTTGTCGTAGCTTTTTAGGTACTTTATATTAATAAGCCTTATATCTTATTTTGTTATAATTAAAGTATTTAATAATACGCGGATTACGTTATTGGATTACGCTTAATTTTATAAGTTCTGGTATTATTTCATAGGATGTATTAATTTTTTATGAAGTGCTGGTATTAAGGGGATGCCTTAGCTTATTATTTTGTCGGTCCTTAAAATATCGAATCCTTTAAGCGTATTACTGATCGTCGATCTTAACTGCTATGGCGATATAATTTACCAACTTTTTAGGGCGTTTATTTTTAAATAATTCTTTTTATATTTCTTTTTTTAAGCCGTTAAAAAATATAGTTATTAATACCTTTTATTCCCAGTTAATTTTCGAGGTTAGTTAAATAAAGAAATTGCCGTATCCGGAAGCTAATTTTTTCTGCTTTAAATTCTTAATTTTCTTTTCGGCTTTAAGTTTTTTATTTACCATTCCAAATATTTTCCTTAATTTCTTTTCGAATTTTTCGTAATCGTTATAAATAATTACAATCTTTACTGACCTTTATTAAAAAGGTTTGGTAACCTATTTACAAAAAGTAAGTTCAAACTAAATGGTTACGTTTTCGGTTAACTGTTTTATAGCGAACTAAACTTAAGAGGTAAATATTACGAATCTAATAGGGAAATATTTAAAATAGATACGGTATTCCGTAAGGAATTGTTATAGCTTGGTGGTAATTCCGTCGAAAAGGGTAGGCTTAGTAAGCTTTAAAACTTCTCCGGACTTTTTGCCGTAAGTTATTTAAGCAGGTTATGCTGGTTGGGCTGGTTGATCCGGTTAATCAGGCTGCTTCATATTCGCTTATCTTACTAATTCGACTTTTTGGGCTTCCAATTACTTACGAATCTTCTTAAAGGTATTAATAAACTCGATCTTATCGTTAGTAAACTAAGTAACCGCGTTAGTTAACCAGTTAAATCGGCGCAAGGCTTTTTCCTAAAAGAAACTAAGTTAAATCTTTTTATTATCGGAATTTATAAAGTTATTTTTAAAGATTTTAAACGTTCCTTTAAGGACGGACTGCTTATTAAACGACATAATATTAAAGGTATTACTTAAAGTCTAACAATATTGCTAAATAAAAGCTTATAATATATAACGGCTAAAAGGTTTAACTAACTATTAAACCTAATCGTACGGTTTATGTTAATAATAATATCGTAAAAAACTAAATAATAATACGTTTAATAATTACGTTTGGTAATAGCAAATTATTAAAGGTAATTTAAGTAACCAAGTTATATTACAAGCTGGTAATTTATCTAAGCTATGGTAATAACGAATGTATATATCCTCATCTTGGCTTAAGGTGCTTAAGCGATTCGAACCCTTAAGTTCGTTTAGCCCCTTAAGTCCGTATGGCAGCTTAAGGAGCTTAAAGGGTTTGGCCCTTTAAGTCTTTTAAGTCAGTCACGTGACCTCTTGCCTTAAGTTGGGGCTAACTCTTTTAGGAGGTCCGACCGTTTGTGTTGTAGCCAAGACCGTTAGGTTATAACACTTTTGGTGCAGTGGCTACGCAACACCACCCCCTTCGCGCCCCACCGAATATTCGAGACACCCTAAGCACTGACCCCATCTTCAACAATACATATATCCATCAAACAACGTCTCCCTAAAAAACGAAACATACCTTCTTAATCCTTAGATTTAGGCTATTTTAATAATATGGGTCTCGATGCTTAATTGCGTGCTGCTAAGGCGATTAATAACGTCGCAAATAAGAGGTCCATCCGAGCGGCCTCCAAGCTATACCAAGTCGAACGCACTTATTTTCGGCGTAAAATTAAGGGCATACAAACCCGGGAAGAGTATAACGAAAGTCGGCTAAAGGTATTTAAGGTACTTAAAAACAAATTACCTAAATAGATCGTTATCCAGGGCCAGCTTGGGTACGTTCTTTTTCATGCTCGATTTCGTACGTACGCATAATGCCTCCTTATTAAGTCTGGCTGCCACGAACGCTTAAAAAGGAAGTAAGTAATACGATTTTTTTAACGCCATTACGAAATCAAAGCTTTTAAGGGCCGGGTTATTAATTATCGGCGCTTAAACGGGGTTACGGAAGTTACTTGTAACGTATTATTCGACAGATTAACCCTTCCGAAGATACGGAGGATATATTCCCGGAATAGATACAACGCCGATAAGTTCGGGGTAATAAAGGGTATGGGAAAGAACTTTCTTGTCTTTAGTAAAGCCTTTAAAAAGTTTATTTTCTTAAAGGATGCCTTTAAGCGTACCTGGATATCCGTTATAGCCTGTATCAACGTAGACGGGCGCGTTCTTTTTCCGTTAATTATATTTAGCGGCGTTAACGTATAACAATAATAGTTTCCCGATATGGAGGATTAACTATATAAAAACTGGTACTTTACCACGTTTTTAAAGAGCTGGACTAATACCGATATTAAATTAAAATGGTTACGAAAGGTATTTATCCCTTATACGAAACCTGCTAACCTTCGGGAATAAAGGTTCCTTATTATCGACAGTTACAACAGCCATATAATTAAAGAATTTATATGGACCTGCTTGATTAACAGGATCTATATTGTTTTCTTACCCTTACATTTATCGCACGTATAGCAGCCGCTTGATATGGATATCTTTTCCGTCCTAAAACGTAGGTACCGTTATTAGTTCCGGGAACGCTATTACGGAAGAGCTTCGGAGGTAATAAATAAAATAAACTTCTTATGGGCGTTCGCCAAGGCCTGAGATAAGGTTATAAAGGTTTTACGATATATTACAACAGACTTTAAGGCTTTAGGTATGTGGCTTATCGATCGGAATAGGGCTTTAAAAAACTCATATATAAAAAAAAGTAAGAGGCCGGAAAATAAACCGGATACGAAGTCGTCTATCATCTTACAACCCTTTAATTTTCTCGAATTAATCGTTTTAATAAGTTTTAATATACTTAAAACTTTAAAGGATTTAAAGGACCTGGTAATAACCTTAATTAAGGTCGACCCAGCCTTCGGGAAACCTACCGCCCGGTTGTTATTCCGCAAAATGCGTAAAGCATTTAACGTTTTTAATAGCGAATTAACCGCTTTCGAAAATCGTAACAATTAATTAACTTTAACTTTCGACATTATATGCCCGAAAAAGCAGAAAAAGGTTAAAATTAACCTTAATCAAGAATTTATGCGGCTAATAAACGTTAGGTAAACGAAGGCAGGGTTGGAAAGTAACGTAAAAGGACCTTCCTTTATTACTCCGTAAAACGAAGCCTTAAATAAAGGAATAAAGGAAAGCGATTATGATACCGATAATCCTGATTATATAATTATACGATTACGATAAAACCCGAAGTAGGTTGCTTAAGTAATTATTAAGATATTGATTTTTAAAGTATATAGATGGTTTAGCGATAGCCTCAAATTGTCAGATATAGGGGACATCAGTTGTGTTGTTGTATTATGCTAGATACGTGTGCTGTTGCACGCGTACAGCGTTAAGTAGCTTAGCCACGGAACATGTATGGGCCGATCAGTAGGTAACCTTTCCGTATATGGGGTGCGCTACGTACCCCCCAGCTAGCTAACATACCCCTTCAACGCCTTAAAATCTTTACGGCGTTGATCGTTACACTTTATCACTTCCTAAAGCTACAGTTATCCATTTTACCTCTCCTCCGGCGATTGAATTTTTCTGATCAGCCAATTCCTCGTTTGAAATAACCTTCAAAACCTTCCTTCGCTGGTCCAAAACTTTTGTAATATCCATTAATCCTAGCTGCTTTTTAAAGTTCCTAAAAGCTTCTCGTAACAGGGCTTTAATTAGTCCATCAGCCAGCATATCGCCTATAAGCGTATAATCCATTTTGATCAGGTCCCTTTTTGCTGCTTTTCGCAGCCAGTAATTATATATATCCACGTACCGTAGCTTTGTTTATAAAAGTGCGATATCGGCGTTAACTAACCGTATGGTCTGTTAATTATCGTACCACATATTTAGCGGTCCTATATCGAAACCGATTTTCAGTTTTTTAATTAATTAAAAGTTAAATAAGGCTTTTTTAACAGTTTGCGTAAGAAATAATAACTCCGCTTCGGTTATAAAAGTAATTACTATATCTTACTTATTCGCCCGCCACTTTATTATTCCTCCGAAAAGCTTTATTATATAAGCTTAAAAACTTTTTCGATCGATTATATTATCCGTAAAAAAAACGTCGTTTTAAATATCCATCGAATCCTTACCACCGAACTGCAACGCTAACGTTTTAATACCGATCAAGTACAATATGACTTTATTAACAGCATTATAATATACGTTATTAAAATTTTGGTTAAATCATGCGAATCGGGATATTATAAAGGATATATCAAGTCGCGTATTAACTACAATATATAAAATAAAACCGATCTTTTTTTAATATCTATTTATTAAGCCTAAATAAGCCAGATCAGGATTTGGCAATAGCTTAATATTTACCATTAGCGTTTCTGGGAGGTTATTTAAACTTTCTTTAAGGATTAGGTTAACCAGCTTATTTATAAAGTTAAATTAGGATAACCAGATTTTCCTGTTAGGTTTATCTTTAATTATTTCGATCCTAAAAAACCATTATAAATCCTTACCACTTATAAGGGTATATCGTTCCTATATTTATTAGATCAACTAATCGACAAGGTCTTGATACTTCTTGTTATACGCAGTAACTATGTCGTCGACGTAGAAGAACAAAAGCACCCCTTAACGAAAAAAACAACATGGTTCGTAAGAAACGGGGTTAAGTCCCAAATTCTTAAATATATTAATAAAATCCTTTTGCCAAAATAAAGGCGATTTTTTTAGTCCGTATAATGCCTTCCTAATCAGGAATATCTTGTTACGTTATAGGTATCCTGGGGGCGTTTTTATGTATATTTTATAAGGTAGGTTCGCGTTAACGAAGGCATTTATAACGTCATACTACTTAAGCTTTAGATTAAACCTAGCCGTAATAGCGATCAAAGTTCGAAACGACCTTCCAGCAAGTATGGATACGTATATATCGCCATATACGTTTTTAAGCTATTAATTACCTCGTGCGACGAAACGGGCCTTATATTTCTAAAGCTAGCCATACTTATTAAACTTGTAAACGTATACTTATATATATCCTAACACCTGTTTCACTTTAGTAAACGATTAATTAACGGTTTCTTAAAACTTTATCTCCTTGTAACTTTGCAGGTGAGCCGTTTTGGCGTTACAAAACATCTTCCTTAACGGGTATATACTTAGCTTTTTATGGCCTCGCGGCGGTGGTAGCAAGTTTCGCCTGTATACCCGGTCTAACGATCTAAGTAACGTCTTTATTCTTGTTATATTAAAGCCTTTCCGATTAGGGCGACGCGTATTTCGGATCTTTAATTTCCCTAAACTTCCGCAGCTTACCGGCCGGTTATTACGCGTACCTACAAAATGGGTTATTTATCCTGCATTAAATGCGGCCTTTTAGACTTTATGGTCGTTTTTGATAATATCCTTTCGGCTTGGAACGTACGGGGAGCTTATATTTACAACCCGTAGGGTGCCTTCGTTTTCTACCGCTGCTCTATGTTGGATAAAGGGATGGGAGCTTAAGGCTATCTTTATTATTATTTTCGCCGGCGCAGTGATCGTAGCAGTCATCAGTATAAACGCTGGTGGCGGTAATGGTCTAGGGGTCGGAAATGGCTTGAACAAAGCGGTCGTATAAGGATAATCAGTCCCATACGAATAAGCTTGTTCTTCCCTATCCCGTACGTCTTTTTCGCCTATGCCATCTTGGAACTATCCCTCCGATCCAGCCGGTAACTAAATCCCGTTTAAATCTTTATCCTTTTTTTGGATATATATTAGGTAGCTATTAACCTAATTAGATATCTTTACCTATCGGAGCAAAATCTGTAATTTATTTTCCGTAACGTGAAGGAGGTCGTTTTTAAGGTTTTTGATATTACTAAAAAAGGTAATTTTTTCGTTAAATTATACGTTTCGAATAACGATAACTTTATTCGTTAATAAGTTCCAAATTTCGTAAATATTTGTTAATCGGTAACCGACGAGGAAGCCAATCCATATTTTAAGATTTAACTTTTAAAACCTTTGTTCTTTTTTTATGGCGGTGATCGTTATAACGTAGGCCATATAGCCATAAGCACGTAAATGGGCCTTTTGGGGCTTCCGATCAAGCATTGCAACGCCGTCTTTATACGTTAAGTAAATATAGTAAACCTTATATAAAATTTACCAAAAAAGAAAGTATTTAGGGGTACGGTTGTACAAATATACTGCCGCTTTAAAGATATATACGATTAGGAACGTTAATAATTTAGCGCCATTTCGTATTGCAATCGCTTTCTTTTTAATCATATCCCTTAAACGCTCTGCATCCCCGTTTTGGGCCTAGGTATATAATGCTAAGGGCTTAAATCTAATACTAAAAGGAGGTAATTAAAGCATATCTCAAAGTTGGTAATTTTTTAAAATTTCGTTATCGCATTCGATTACCTATAAGAAAACCTTGTTTTGGTTTTTCAGGATTCCTAAAAGGTATCAAAACGTTATAATTAGTATATTTTGCTTTCGGTTCTTTAGGTAGATATTCTAGATAAAGCCTAAGTATTTATCGGTAGCGAACATAACGTATTTATATCTTTTAGGGTTCTTTTCGAAGTTAGTGAAATCGACGGCGATTTTCTGGCCTGATCGGGATACTCCTTTTCGAGGCTTGCGACGTATTTATCTCTTCACCTTTGTTTTGCTATATGCTTGATATTCGATTATTATAGGACCTTTTAATCGGACTTTTTTAATATAGGATTGCAACTAGGCGATCATTTTGGGGCCTGGATGGCCTAGGCGTAGGTGCCATATGGTACCGTCATCTATACGTGGTGGTCTTTTTGTTCATGAGTTGACGTTTCGTCTGTAAGTTACAAGGGCTGCATAAAAGGTAACTGCGTTAATATCTTCGATAACGAATTGATTAAATTTGTTTATTAACGTAGTTATAACTTAATTATATTTATTTCGAATACAGTTATTAATCCTTTAGTTATCTTATTAGTAACCTTTTTTCCGAAGCTGTTAAAGTGATACTAGGTTATATGCGAATTCTTCGTAATAAGTTATATTATAAAGCCGTAACGTTTTCGTACCGTTAAAGCTTTAAAATAATATATTAACCTTTCCGTACCCTTTAATCGGGATAAAGCTGTTATTTACGTATACTCCGTTACTTTATACGGTTGGTTTAAAATTTAGGAACCTATTAATAAAGTTAAAAATATATATCGTAAACCTTAAATTTATAATGGATAAATTCTTTAAGGGGTAAAACGAAGTGCTTATAACGTTACGTTAATTAATAATCAGGAAGTACGTTAAGATTTGTCTTACTTCCTTTAGGAGTTAATTTGTTTTTGTAGTTAATTTCTTTATCGTTTTCGATAAGCGGTTAATTTTTTCCTTTAAGGATTAATTGGTAATTATTCGGTTTCGAACAAATAATTTTAAACTTTTATTAAATCGGAAACTTTTTGGAATTTTGTTAGGGAATACATAAAAGCATTAGGTTAGCCTATAATAGCTACTTAAGTACGTTTTACACCGTATGCCTTATGCATTTAACTCCTAACGCTTCCGCTTATTAACGTTTTGGTCCGTATGGAAACCTTTACGATTACCTTATTTCGGCGTTCGTACCGAAATCCTTTTTCGTAACTAAAGATTAATAAACTTAGTTTTTTCCTAATCGGGATTATCCTAATTAATAGGATCCGCGGGAATCCCGTAAAACGTAAGAAACGTTACCTTAACGTTTCTCGATATAAATGGTTAATAGGTTATAGCTTAATGGTTTAAAAGGTTAACTGCTATTTTTTGGTAATTAATCGTATTACTGTCGATCTTTGCTTTCTTTACCATCTGGAAGGTTGTTATCCAGGTCTCCATAATGGGAGCCAAAGCTATATATAGGTCGTTAACCCATATAATCGTTGTATTTGTTTCTGGGATATTATGTTGCTGTCCCTAGGCCATGATCTCTTGCCATCTTACGATTTATTCGTTTAACTTCTTGCCAGACTTCGAGGTTTGCTTTAGCCTTTCGCGGTACTCTTGTTAGATGTTGATCAGTAGCCTGCCGTCGTATACCTTGCCGGACTTAGCCAGCTTGGCGTACTATTTTCGCAGGTTCTTCCTTAGAAAAAAACTTATTTCCTTGATCGTTAAAGATATAGATTCCAGAATTTATTTCGTAAGGTCGTTAATACCCTTACGGAAGGTATCGTATTTCCGATTCTTATAAATATATGTTATAAATTCCTGATTATAAGTTTATTTACCTTCGGTCGTTATTTTAAGAACGTTCGTAAGATAATCTATAAGGTCGACGTTTTCGAATGTACTGTCGGAAGTTGGGGTATTGTTTTGCGTTTAAGGACGAACTCGTTTCTTCGGATATAAAGTTATATCAGGTTCTGTAGGTTTAATAGGTTACGAACGTAACTAATCAAAATCGATAAAATCTCAAATATTAAGTGCGTACGCTTTAGATTGAAATTCGCCTTTAAAGCGGTCCTAGTCCTTAGGTCCCTAATAGATGATTTAGGACACCGATTATACGGTTGCCATTATTGTTATTAAAGTATATTAATAATTTTTATTAATATACAGCTTATATCGTCTTAACAATAACTAATCAGTTAATATTTACGCGAATTAAGCGAATAAGACTCTTAATTGTCAGATATAGGGGATATCAGTTGTATTATTATATTATGCTAGATACGTATGCTGTTGCACGCGTACAGCGTTAAGTAGCTTAGCTACGGAACATGTATGGGCCGATCAGTAGGTGACCTTTCCGTATATGGGGTGCGCTACGCACCCCCC